>JAPYZM010002016.1:0-21956 GCA_030522845.1 Psyttalia concolor
TCCGTAGTGATTTTCACTTTTTCGAGTTCGGGCAAGGGCCCGTACCAATCCCCGGACGAGGAAAAGTGAAGAGCAGTACGGAAAAAGCACTTTTCAGTCCCTCGACGCGAAGCGGAGAGTGACTGAAAAGTTACTTTTCCGACACAGCGTGATGAAATAGTATATTTCCGACCTGTCATTATGGGATACCATAAAGGCCAGTACGGAAAAAGTATTTTTTACACGAGCTATGAACAAAATTGTTCATCACAATGTGCCGAAAAGTTCACTTTTTGACGGAGCGTGATGAAAAAAAAAATTAAAGAATTCCCTACGTAATTTTTTTTGTTATATGGGTAGACTATTCTATTGGATGTCTATTGAATCTTTCATTAGTTTTGGCCTTTCCTATGGAAGAAAAATCATACATAATGCCATGTTATTATACAACCGATCTATTAAAATATATTTGAGAAAATTTAATTTAATCAACTCTACTTTCTTTATTTTTTTTTGTTCAAGTTTCTTAATAAGAAAAAAATTCTAATTGAGAAAAAGTAAACAAGTAGAATTCTCTTGTTTCTTTCTATAGAATATTTACAACTGAGGATTCTAACAGAAATGGTCGAAAAATAATAGACAATTAAATACATTTCCGGTACAATTGTCTAGTGAATTCGCTCGCATTTTCGTTAAATATTTTTTCATAAGTGAAACTATCTCCAATTTTTCAGTATTCACAATTGTGAAATTCGATGGATCTAAAGTTCTACAATTCAGCGATTTTAAATCAGTTCTTATAAGAAAATTATCGTAACCTTTCGGCGACTTGGCCAGTATTTCTTGTGGACCTATCTCTAATTTTT
The DNA here is from genome assembly GCA_030522845.1 of Psyttalia concolor. Taxonomy (NCBI): domain Eukaryota; kingdom Metazoa; phylum Arthropoda; class Insecta; order Hymenoptera; family Braconidae; genus Psyttalia; species Psyttalia concolor. Next base: position 846 of record JAPYZM010002016.1, read on the forward strand.
AGCAGCTTAGCATCAACTTTGATTAACAAAATCTAGTTTCAAATAAAGACCAGTGCCACTACTTCTTGAAAATCAAGATTTTAGTTTCTGTGGAATATGGCTACACACTTTGACTTAATTAATGCGCAAATACTCAAGCGGCATTGTATCTCTTACAAGTGTTCTGCAATGAAGAAATTTTCCGACCTGAAGTGAAAAATTTTCGGTATTGAATTGTACTGATTTTTTTTCCATAATTAAGTAAATAATAAAACATTAACCCCATAACTTGCTCTGGCAAATGGGAAATCTATTTCTGTCTGGTGTTTTTGTAGAGCCTTTGTTGAACGTAAGCCCTCTCTCTACTCATCACTTATTGAGACTTGTTTGAGTGTCAACTCACTGCGATACAAGGAACGATTATCATAATTATTGACCCCATAAATCGCACGGAGAAAATTTTTTTTCGTAATCGTGTTGCGATTTGGCCATTCGGGGAAAACTTACCTAACCGCTCAATAAAATTCAACTTCTTGAACAAAAATTATGTATGCGTCTAGATAATTTTTAATAAACAGTCAATAAATTTTACTTATTAATTGCACACCTATTTAGATACATCTTATCTATCTACTATCTTTTTCATGTTTTTTTAATGAAGTAGTTAACTAATTTTACTGAGTGATCAGGTTACATTCGTCGAATGGTCCAAATATAAAACGATTAATAAACGGAACAGTAACTTCTACCGTACTTTTCTCTCGGTACATTCGACTTGGTCTTTCAAATGCTATCGAAGATATTGAAAATCACAACAAAAATCGAATAACAATAATGACTTTTTTAAAAGTATTCAATGGTAATATAATAGCAATTACTTTATGTAAGTTTGTCATTATTCCTATAATGAATAATATTCTCGGAATAATTCTCAGTACTTTCTAATTCAATAATCTTGAAAAAGGTATAATTATTCTACTATTTGATATTTTTTAAAATAATATTGTTAAATCTAATGTACTTGCTGGTCCCTGATTGCCCTTATTACTTACCGAATTTAGCTGGAATTTGAATGAACGCTTCGTCATTCAACATCTTTGCAACATGTTTCGTTTTAGCATTCCTGACTGCATAGAGATTGAAGACGTAGACAATTCCATCCTCAGCGCTCTCACCTGCATAAAATAGAATTATTAAAAAATGTTATAAATTCGTGTTATAAATGTTATAAATTCGTCATCAAACGGATTCTACTCCTCAATTCCCCAACATAAAAAGTGTATAACGATTTCGGAAATTAATTTCAATGCCAGTACAAAATATATACGACTAACGATCACTTCCACCAGATATTTTTTTTATATCATTAACAACTTCACCCGTAGAATTTTTCAACACATTGTAATTGTCCATTGGCGTTCTCTAATTTAGAATAATAATGAAGACAAGTAGGTTTGAATTTTATAGAAAAATATAATCTATTGAATGAACATCTGTTAACTCTTCTATTTAACTGTACAATCACTATACAATGTTTTGATTGTATTACTTTTACTCCTCTATATTGTTCTCGGTTTCGGTTCATAAAATGAAACAGAAAATCTTTGCAAAATTGAGTGGAAGAATTTCGAATGAATACTATCTCAATAGTTCAAATTCTATGAGAAACTCGATTTCTATTTTTTTTTCCAGAAAAATCTTTCTAATAGACTTTTACCAAAACGCAGAGGACCAGATAAGCTGCGGAATGTTTAACTCAATCACTCAAAAATAAATAGAAAGTTCAAACCTATTTTTTACCAATTTACTAGGGTATTTAACATTAATTTCATAATTTTTTAATACAGGTAGTAAATACTATCGACACCATCGAATGATTTAAAGAACATCTGGTCTCTCTCATTATAACGTGTCTCTGATTTCTGATGAATTCCCTCATCTTTTCTCGAAATCCAGAGTTGGGGTATGAGTTATAAAACATATTCCGATCCGAAATTTACATCATCAAATATTTTAGATTTTTCCATCATCGATCACTAAATAAAAAAAAAGATCTCTTCATCAAAATACACCACAAGTCCATCGAAAGTAGTCCCGTCAATGTACCTGAATCGTAATGAGCCGGTACCGCATTGGAAACCGCAACGACTAAATAAAGAATACTCAGAATACTTTTGCCCCACATTTTAAGACTCGTTAACAGATTGCCTCGAAATATCACTGGTAGACTGAGCAGGAAGTATTTGGTCTTGCTACTTTTATAGCACGATAGTCATCTGTCCTGATAGAAGTATCATCCTGGAGTGCAATTGCATAACGTCCGCCAACTACGCCATTGTTTACGACACTAAGAGTCACCGTCCACAATTTTGGTACCCCCCTTAATCCACAGTCTCGAGCTTAGAGCAAATCATGGCCATTCAATTTTTCCATGAAAACATCAACTCTTGAGATTTGTCATTGCATTGCTCCGATATGATTAATTCCAATTACTGGGGTACATTCATAGATAACATCACTGACATTTACTACCGTCTTAATTCTATAACGAGTAAGTTCACCGATAATTACACTTCACGAGCACGTACGAGGGTTTACGCAATACCAAACTCTTACGTTCTAACTCTATTTCTTCGTCGTTTAAGATGAAGATTCAACTTCGAATCACGAGCATATTCTGCACGAATAGTTAATCCAGTCGAATCATAATCTGATAGCTTCGCTCCCGATTTTATCTCCTCAAATTCATGATTACGTTGACATTGAAGTTACGATTTTCCTCGGGGAAGAAGAATAATTATCACAAATTTGTTTGTTTTTCTTTTATTCAAACTGAAATGCACGTTATTTAATTAGTTTTACAGAAAAAATTGTCTTCTGGATTGGAATTATTGCATGAGACATCGATGAATTGAGTAATCATGGGTTATTAAAGATGTGGAGATAAATTAGTCTTCAAGTGGAACAAACGGCGGTGGTTTTTCTACCTGCAATAACGAAGGATAATTGGTTGTTATTGGTCTTATTTTTTTGCTTGAGTTTTTGGTGCTTGTCTACATACCAACTGCTTGAGGACGACTGGGCAGAGGCTTGGCTGTATGATCCATGATTGCTGAAAAATTTAAATTAATATATTAATTGGATGGTGTCAATACGGATAGTTTGTGGGAAAAAGTAAATATTGATCGGTAAAAAGGTAAATTTCTTCATCTGACAAGAGGCACAACTGGGAAGCCTTTTTATCCTATCGGGGTACGTTGTTCTGCTAATGATAAAATAGAAATTCTACAAATGGGCAACTGAAGAAGTAGATTTTGGCACTTACCCGCCACCACCACGACCATTGCAGATATCGCACTGTCCACCACCGGTATGGTAATGGGGTTGCGGCTGTGGATAATACTGAGGCTGCGGTTGGTAATGGGGCTGTGGTTGGTACTGAGGTCGAGGTACCTCGTATACTGGGATTATCTGAACATCTGAAATGATACCAAGTTCGAATACAATTTTTTACAGATTTTTCAATAGTTACATAGTAGGAACTCCGAATTATTTTTGTTTCTCTGTATAACTGTGGCATAACATTCCGAAAAGTATACTGCGAATTTTACATAAAAATTTTAACTAGTAGAGATCATGAATGAGCAACATAGGAAAGTTGAATGCGCTATCAATCACAGAAAACCTTTGTTTGTAGATTTATTTTCTGAGATATTTTTTTTTCTATCGATAAGAAAAAGGAAAATTTATGAAAAAATACAAATACGTTAAATTTGAAGTGCTTGAGCTAATCCTGCACCACATGGACAAGTCATAAATTGATTTACTCCTTGTTTCCCTTTTCTTTTCCTTTGGAACAAAAAAATTCCCCATCAATTGTACTTTTTTCCCTTCTCCTTTGAGACAATCTTTTTCCTTTTTTTTTACTAAAAATCCGATTTAATTAGCATTGAAATTGAGAACAGGAAGAACCACTTGCTCTTCCTGATTATATTTTACTCGTATTCTCATTATATTTTTCTCCTGTTATTTTGTATTTGACCTTTAATCTTGTTTCGAGCTTTATATCCTTCTTAATATGTGTATTCCACGTGACTTTTATAAATGAAAATCAATTAATATTTTTTTTAGTGAATAATAGGGCTTTGTGTGACTTATTTTCATTCCTATTTGCACTATTTCGGCTGATGTTTCCGGTCGGGATAGCTGTTCGCTACTTATCACCGTATCAAGGACAATACCTGAGGACTTACAACCCCAAAGGAAGGGACCCTACAATAAAAATGAGTCATGCTTGTCCGTAATACCGAACATCAGTGGATGGAAGTCGCTTACTACTTTAATTTTAAAATCTTCATTAGTCGAGACAGAAAAATAATCAAACTTACTTTGTCCTCCACCGCATCCGCCACCGCATGGGGGTGGAGGTTGTTGACAAGTAGAGCAACCCCCACCGCCGAATTTCTTCTGCAGTAGTTTGCTGATGAGATGAGGCGATCTCCTAACTCTGTTCAATTTCTTTGGCTGGAGAGTCTCCACATCGGGATCCTCCCCGGATACTCCACCTTCGAAATCTACTCTGATAACTCTTGTATCTAGATCTTCCCCAATTTTTTCCACTTTGACACCCTCCTCCTCCAATTCCTTGGCGAGTTCGTCCAGACTGACAGGTACGCCTTCATCGTCTTCCTCGACCACCAGCAGAATCGTGGCGACAGGTTCTATAATTGCAAGTGCCCCTTATTAATCAAAAGATATTGAGTCGATACATCACATCTCACTTTTATAGGATTTGGACTTTGCATATTTTTCTCTGGCAGAAATGAAAACTATTTGAGCTGGCATACAAAAAATAATTTCTGGATTCCACTGAATTCCCTACTCGATTCAAGAATCTTTTTGTCAACTCAATTGAAGAAGGAAAAATGTGATGGAGTTAATTTGAGTTATTGATTTATTTTCAATACTGGAAAAACAGGTTTTATGAACATCATTCACGGAGGAAATTTTTTTAATGGAAATTGCTGATTCCTTTGGTAATCGTGTCACATTTTTGACGTTTGGGAAACATTTCTCAACCGCATAATAAAAGTCGCTGTCTTTAACAAAAATTATTCTACACGTTTAGACAGTTTTTAGTGAGGGGTAACGAAATTTTACTGCGAAGTTGAGGAAATTTTCACGTCAATCTTGATAACTTTTATTAGGCAGTCAGAAAATTTTACTGAAGTGGTACCGCAATTTTTCTCGGACGGCCAGAATATTACAGGACTATATAATGGAACGGTAATTTCTACTATATTTTTTTCTCCGCGTTGTTGACTTGTATTAGATAATGATAAATTGAATAAAGTAGAGATGAACTTGATTCAAGTCAACAACTATATACTCAATTTCAGTAGAGATCTACTACAATTGAATAGATTACCACACGGGCAGGAAAATGTAGATTCGGCTGAAAAATTAATTCTTGATTCAAAGATATTTTTATTATCACATGATTCTAGTAAGATCTGTGTGGAAATTGATCCTAGCCCGAGGTTAGTTTATACTTTGCCTATATCAGAAACTAACGAACCCTTCTCCTGATTATCTCTGTCAAGTACTGAAGTGTATTTAACCAAACACAATTTTTTATCAATGTCCATATTTTTCTAAATACTTTTGCTCAAGAATTTGAAAATTGAACCTGTGACATCGTTTAGCCTTTGCAATAATACACTATTTGGCGAGCTCAAGTATTTTGCGCACCAAGGAACTGCATTCCAAAGAAATTATATATTTGAACCAAGAATTCATTTTTCTGCCGAGGGTACGTTATTCTGTCATGTAACTTAAGGCCCGAGGTTGAAAATTCTCTCAATTTTTTTCTACTTTTCTGTAAATATACATTTGGAGAAAATTTCTGGAGATCTAATTGTTACAAAAAAAGTCTCACAATACACGGTTTTATAGATAAAACAACGAAATTATAAACAATGTATAGAACATTCGAAAGGTGCCTTACCCGGGCTTTAATTCAATCGGGAATCAAGTGATTTTGATTATTAATATCTTACATTCTCCAATGGAAACTTTCCTCCGCTTAAACGCGTTAGATAACATTCTTACCAAGGATGGCTGGTACTTTGTCTTTAATGTCGTCAGTAAGAATTTCTTCCGGATCTTCTCCATCCGTAGCATTCTTCACGGCAAAGAGATTAACGATGAACACAATTTGACGGGGAGCTTGTTCATCTTCGTGAGGTGGTAATAATTCTGTTGCTAGTGTTACATTTTCCTTGAGAATGTCTACACTAAAATCATCACTGAAACTGGCGGTTTCAGCATCCTCTTTTGGTGGCAGTAATTCCCGTGATAAGGTTACGGGTTCGTCTACATTTCTGGGTGTTGTTCGCCCTCCAATAAAAATTAAATAAATTAAATTCCCCCGGGTAATCAGGTCTGATCGAATTTTGAGAAAAAATCTTTTTTGTAGTAAAGCTTAAGACAACCCGACTGCTAATGTTCAAGACGAAATAAAAAATTCAGGGAATTAACGGAATCCCCGGCTTTCTGCTGTGTGGAAATTAGAAATTGTATTAAATTTTTAGCTGAATCTTTAATTTCATGAATTTTTTTCACAACAAAATTGACAAATTGAGAAATTAAAAACGAAAAAATGGAAAACTTTAGACGAAAATGTTATTTTTGAATAATTGAAAGAAAATAAAACTTAGAAGAAAAAGTTAGGATTAAAAATTTTTACACAAACTGGCAGTTTTTATATAATAGAAATAATCCATCATCAATGAAAAAAATGTTAGGCAATCTTTTTCTGATTAATAAAAAAATCAGAAACTTGTGTCTTTATTTTTTCGATAATCAAATTTTCGAAATTAATTAATTAGCAAATTCTATACCGTCTTCCTTTGAATGACTGTTAATCCCCAAAAATTAATTGAATAAATAGAAGTTGCCCATTTTGATTAAATAATTGCCAATAATCTCACCTGATTCAGGAGAGAATGGCAGGCCGTACAATCCATTCACAAGTGCTAGAGTTAGAATAAGTCGCAACATCTTCAAGAACTCAATCCAGTATAGACTACGGGTATGAAGACACCAGAAACCACACTATGAAAAATCATGGATGTTTTCTTCTTTTATAGCTCGATAATCGCCGATGGAACTGGCTCTATGATTCTGAGCTTACGTAATCAATATTCAATGAGTAACACTGTATTGTTGTTTATTTCCCAGCAATTTATTACAAGTTCATTCACTATTTCGGAATTTCCACAGGGAAAAACCAAGCCACCTATTCTTGCCCGTGAACTCTAGGTAATGCTTAGAATGCTCTGAATATCATTGTTGAAAGCAAAACTTTGACTTCTGCGTAATATGAAATTTATTATTATTGGCTAGGAAAAAATATAGTGATTAGAGATTATGACTCTGGATAGATAACCGAGGATAGAATGTTGGCGACATTGATGAATTAAAAAAAGAAAAACATATTTTGTCTAATTCGCGAATGGCAGAAGAAATGTGCAATAGTTTATCAAATGTTTTATAGATTAGTACAACTTCTACGCATCTTGTCTAGGATAAACGGAATCAAATGGTCAACCTGTTAACATCTAATTGGCAGATTTGTTTTATATCTCACGAAATGCTATTTTTCTGTTCGTTTCAGCACTTATTTATCAAGAGTAAATTTTTTTATCGACCAATTCGATTAAATTTTGACAAAGCGCTATTCGAACTATTATTAGATCACCAATCTATTGCTGGCCTATTCATCATATTGTCGATATCTGCTTTTTTGCACTCAAAAGTTTTGAAAGTGAAAACGTAGAAGTGACTAAAAAATAGTAGTCCCGTAAAAAAAAGTGGCGACACTCCTTAAAGGTATCAAAATGACACCATTTTCTCACAATTTTTAATACTTTTCGATGACAAAGCACATTGATCTTCATCATTACTTCCTAGAGATTACTATGATTCGATTGATTACGATGATTCGAAAGAATTGAAAGATAAGAGACTTTCTTTCATTCTTTTTAAAGAAACATTACATGAAAAATATTTGACAGGAGAAAACGTAGGGAATTCTTGTATTTAAATACAATTCATACTCTGTATAATAAATTACCACCAAAATTTCAAAATGAAGTTAATTTTGTGTGATTTCTGAGGAGAATTGGATCAAAATTCCTTTCGATAATTTCAATTGATTACGTCTAATTTCCTTAAATTGAAATCAACAACAGGTCGAGCGGATAAATGAAACAGGTGGGTCGTAATGGAATATTTTTAATTATAAAAATTGAAAATCAGATATTTCATATGATTACAATGGCCGCGCGATGTGTAATAGTTTCTTAGAAATAAATAAATTTCCATTACTAATGAACAAATAATGCTTCGTAAAAATTTGACAATAACTTAATTGCATAGAAAAAATGTGTCAAATTGTATTGCCCATTTATCTGTGATAATTTTTCACAAATTTTATGTTTATTATTATGATTTTACTCCTATTGAACCATTTTAACAAATGAAGTTTTATAGAAGGATTAAAATCAAATTTTCTATTTAAAGAATCTACTGCAATTGTGGAATTTCCAATCAAATTGCAGCAGAAATCCCCGACGAGTGTACTACGAATAAATTATCTTCATTAAGAGCTTCCTAGATTAATGAAACAACTTCATTCTTTGTTTTCACCACAAAATGCTAGAACAATACATAAATCATAATATTACGTGACAAAATAATCTCATATGCATGGAAAATCGATTCTTGAGAATAACAAATTAACCGGAATCGACGTGTCTTCCTGAGAACGCGTCTCCCATCCTGAAACCTATTATGGCGTCTGATGCACATCGTGATTTTAATATGAAAAGAATTGAAGAATGTTAATTTTAGATTCAGCCTTGGCGATTGGCATGGACTGGCTACACAGATAGAGATCTTTTTTGCAGAGATAGTTCATTGGCGTCTTGGAGAATAGCTAAATAGTTGAAAAGGAAAAAAAACGTGACAAAGGTCAGAAGAGATTTCGATAATTACAATGGGATATTTATTCCTGCTGAGTGTCATCAGACAGATGTTGAATAATATGGCTCATCGAAGGACGAGGTGCCGGCAATATGGTTAACAGTAATTGAAGAGATGATGCTATTCATCACAGGAAAGATGAATGATTCGACGAAGTAGTTCAATTACACGAATGATTTTTTTTTAATTAGCAGGATGTGTCGAATTAATGTAATATACTTATTTTACATGGCCTTTTGAATGGTATGATTGGAGACGGATAATAAACGCTGGTAAATGCTAGAATCTGGGGATTTACGACTAGACTTTGTAGCCATTCATCAAATTATAAATGCGACGGTAAACGTTAGGATGAGTCGAGAAGATTGATTCGCCTAATCGTTTATCGCCGATTGACGTTTGCAGAATAATCCATGAAATGGAGAGTGGGTTTCTTTAGTGATTCAGCAATAGTCTATTTTTGCAGAAGTATTGGTATTTGAATAGCATCCGTATTATATCTTATCTTCGGAGACGACTTGATGGAGGCATCTGTAGGTATAGTAGTTAGCAAGAAGCAGATGCTAGCAATAGTTGATAATGAAGGTTTGGATTGCAGAGTTTCTTCTCTCACCATCAGATGGACGGGTGCATAAGCAATTCGCAAAAAAAACTAATTGAGATCATTTGGGAATAATTTAATATAGTTTCGGAATGATTTTTATAATTTAGTTATTCATAGATTATTTATAATAAATTGTTTTATATGGCGTACAATTAGCAGGTATAATGGAAAACAATTATGTTAATTTACAATTATGTTAATTTACATTTACATGACGTAAAATCTCGGAAGTCTAACAGTCCTTAATTTATAGTTTAGGAATTAATATTTATTGCTCAATTATTTTTTCCCTCTTTTTGACTAGGGGAGAACTATACATACACACGGCGTAAGTTGGTAGGCACTACAAAATAATATTTATTCAATTGACATGAATTATCGCAATATGATTTATGAAATCTGAACACATTGGTCCAGAGTTTAGGAAAAGATTAAGGACCGCCGAGTGATTACAAAATCATTTGCCTGTGTAGTGATAATCCGCCTCTACTCTATTAAATAATATTAAAGAATGAAACGACCGGGGTTGGACGGAAGATTAAATTATCTATCCATTGATACAAATGTCAGCTTTTATATGCCATAAGAAGAAAATAAAAAACACGCCATACGTCACGACGTTGAAGGAAAAAAAAGTTTTCGAACGCCGAGTGAATCCTGCGCTCCCTATAATTAACTAACCAATGTAATGCTCGGGATCCTGGAAATAATTTGGCTCCCCGCGCTGCGAGCCCCAAAATAATTTGATTTTTCCCTTCGTGAACCTCTCCATTATTTGACTTTCCCCTTGGTGGGCCTCGTCACCAAAGAGGATAGACCAAGTATCCTCTTTGAACGGCTGTATCTTCACTTTTCATTCCCTGGATGGACAATTAGCAAGTGAATAATCAATTCCCCGCTGCCACCAATTTACATCATTTGGTAATAATTTAGGATAGTTTCGGAATGCATTTTTCTAATTCAGAAATTCGTAATTTCGAATAATTTCAAGGATCATGAGTCTCGCGAAGCCCACAAGGGAGAATACAGGATTATCTCGATGATTATCAACATTGCAATGGTTAAGTTCAATTTTGATTTGATTACAGCGGGCGCAGGATTCTCATGGCACTCAGAAACTTATTGTTTTCGTCCAGCGTTGTGAATTTTAGCCCGTTTTTAATTATTTTCTCCCAACGGTTAAGACATGAGAGGGATGTCAATAGATAGAGAATTTAATCTTCTATTGCACCCTCTCAGTTTTATAATAATAATAATAATATTATTTAATATTACTATCCATATTAGTTAGGAGAGGTGAGATCAATTTTAATTAACGGTCAAATGATTAATGAGTCGATCGCTGCTCGACAACTCATCGGCTTTTTCTAATATCTATTTGTACCACCTACCGAAACACCGTACGCGTATTTATCAAAATGAGAAAAAATTTTTAGACTGTCAAAATAATTTTCTGGTTCGACGGAAATTAAAAAAAAAATTTCTACTTTACCTGCCAATTATACGTCATATAAAAGATAATGAAGGATAAATAAACTATGAAGTTCTAAATTAGACAAATGTATTCCAAAACTATCATTGACCATTTCCAAATTATCACAATTAGTGTCACTAGGGAATTGACTTACCTGTTAATTATACATCTCTCTCTATCTGACAATGAATGTAATACGTGAAAACTCTTTTATTTTGGATGGATGATGATTTTGCTACAAGGGAATCCATCAATTGGTGTTTCTAAGAATTATCAAGATGATTTCATATTTAAAAAATTGAGATTTTGAAGGAACTCCTCATATGATTTTCGGTAATTATCGAAAAAGCTTCGAAAACTAACAGATTTTTTTTTTCATCTTTATAACGTTTACTACGTCATTTTTTACATGTTTTAATTTTTTGCCAAATTTCTCGCAGAGTTCATTTTTTTCGTCGAAAAGTTTGAAAGTTCTTCACTATATCCCATTTCCTCCTATCATTGCAAATTCTGTTTGTGTTTATTGTCAAACTGTCTATTCGTATGATGTATCAAAAATTAGTGAATGTTCCCATCCAGGTCTAATCAAAAATATTGTTTTTCACGATTCGTAAAATTTTTTGCATTTTTTTATTTTTTGGTGGAAAATATTCATTCACAGTTATCAGCGATACATATTAGGATGAAATGATTGAAAAGTAAAAAAAAATATGAAGAGTTGTAAATATCACTCTTGTGAACGAGGGATGACCTCAAAAATTTAGCCTCTATCTATTGAAATCTGTTAATCGAGGGACTTTGACCTTAATTAGGATAAAGAATAATAATATTTCGAATACTGAGAAAAAAATGTTCTTCTGCCAAGTAAATTTACTTGGCGAAAAAAATATACGGATGTCGAATGTAAATAGTTTTATATGTTTACATGTGGCAAGTGAAGTTACTTGGTTGAAGATTTTTTTTTCTCGGTACAGATTTTTACACGGAAATAAAAATATTAACATCAGCATCTTTGCAGATAAGGTAAAAAATAGTGTGTAATCTTCCTATCTGGCGAGAAACTACGGCATGCGTGTTGACGGATTCTGTGATCTCTTCCCTTTCCGATGAATTGTCTTATCCGACAAGCTATCGGTTTCTCGAAACTAATACGAAGTCGCCAATAAGTAACTGTCGAAGGTGATGAGGAATGGAGTTGCGCCATCAAGTTCTCGATAATTACCGCCGTAACGTGAATGATAGAGGACATTGTGTCTGACACTTCTGCTGAATCCGCAAACTCAAATGCAAATTTACTTACCCATCGATTTTCGTTGGTAATGGAAGTAATAGAATATATAATGGGGAGAAGTAACTACTTGTACCGAGAGAAAATAGTATATTTCGTAACAAATGAAAAAAATCGAGTGGGAGCTTATATAATCCCACGAGTCAAAAATCACTTTTTTTACGAGTTACGAACATAATTTTTTATCTGAATGTGTGCGCTTCACGTCGAGTGACTTGAAATTACTTTTGCGACACAGCGTGATGGAAAAATATTTTTGACAAAAAGGATTTACTTGCTACAAAAAAATACTTTCTTCTCAATCTAAAAACGCTAACATCTGGATAAATTATTTTCTTCTCCCACTGAGGCAAAAAAGGCCCTCAAGAAAATCTTCAACTCTCAGTTTGAGCCTTCCAGGTAAATCATCTAGTTTACATAAAAATCTAGAGTTTGATGAATTGTGAGAATCCATCAATTCTTGAATTGACGACTCACCACATGCAATTGATAATTTGTAGTTTCGGTTGCTCGATGAACGATGTCCTTATGAATCCATCAAAAATTGGGTTTAAACAATGCTCTCTTTAAACAAGACATTACGGAATAGAAGTCCTGATGGAAATAAAATACTAGATAGAACGCAACTCCATAAAGTCATATGAAGGACATGATCTTTAGCCTTCAGAAAACTTCAAAACTATCTCGGTACAAGAAAATTTCATTCGGTAAAGTATTTTCCGCTTCCACTCTAAGAATTACATTATTTATCCAGGGTTTTCATAATTTTAGAAAATGATTTAAAAAAAATCTTTTTTCGTATCAAGCGAGTGAACTTTGCTAAAAGTAATTTTTTCTCCCAGTACACCACGAAGAGGCCTCCTGCTTCACAGTCGGAATTTTGATCGGTGAAACTTCTCCCTCTCGTTGGTATGCAACAAAACTGAAAAAAATGTCAAATAATTTGACACATGACGACTGAATATTTCCCTCTGTGTATCCATTCACACACAATTTTTTTTGTATTCTTTGTCGTGCCGTAATCTTGCCAAAATAAAAGGCGTGTTTCCTGATTATGCGTTTATAATGTTAATACTAATAAAAAAAATAGAGAATGTTTCATCGCTTTAATTCGTAATACATTATAGTAGTTATTCGTACACTATCATTAAAATAACTTAGATAAATTAATCGCAGTTCCACATTAGTTCTGCTAATTAATGACGAAAATTCCACAATTAAAGATCGAATATCTCAGAAACGGTATCACTGATATCAGTAAAAAATTGATCGACAGGATTTCTTCTATTACTCTTCATGCCTCTCCTCTGCTGATCCCGCGAGTTTGGTGAACCATTCCTGACGAATTCCCTAGGAATATTGTGATTAGAACCAGGGAATTTCACGAAAGAGACAGAACCAGCATTGGCTGTTCCCTGAGCATTCGCTGTGCCTGCTGATTGGCTGTTGACCTGTCCTCTAGAGTTTTGTTGTCGATTACCAGAGAGAGAAACACCCTGAGAATGCCCACTACCAACTGAAGACGCGAAAATAGTTCCAGAGCTGAAGCTTCCCTGCGCTTGCCCTCTAGAATTCTGATTAACACCTGCCGCTGAGCCTTGGGCGTGGCTTTGAGCGTTCCCTGAGCTGTCTGCATAGTTTGTGGACCACGAGGAGGGTCTAATTGACCCTGCCTGACTGTGGGATGATGACTGACTTATGGAGAAGCCATTCGGCGAATTAGACGACGCCGAAGAAGATGCAGAAGCTGCGGATACCTGCAATGAAGGATTGGATTGGTGATTCTGAGACCACTCTTGGGGGCTCGGGCCCGATAGTGAATCTTGTCTCCATTGATCTCTTGTGTTTGGGAACTTCACTTCAGGTCTTGAGGCTCGGAACGGTCGGTAGTGACGAGTTGGCGGTCGATATTCGGTAATTAGTACTGATGGGTGTTGGGAGGTGAATCTATCATCATTGATCCCCACGTTGAGACGTAGTGGAGGAGGGCTTTGCGGGTGAATATTGATCTTGATAGTTGGATCCCCAGTTGATGGAGTATAAAGACCTAGTTGCATAAAATCAAGATTATCAGTTTTGGTAGTGAATTGCAGAAGATTATTTTTCCGTACTGTTCTTCACCATTCCTCAGCCAGGGATTGGTACGGGCTCGTGTCCAAACTCAAAGAAGTGAAAATTACTACGGAAAAATATTGTTCCTGGGCTGGCTGGGCTGGGCTGGTGTTATGGGATTTGTTGAGTTACGTGAGTCGCATGGTTGGTCGCCTTGCTTGCGGCTCAGCTCACCAAACTCGACGTCAGTTAAAAAACCCCATAACGACAGCCTGGAAATAGTACAGTTAGATACCATTCCGCAAAAATGGTTTTGGTCTCGTGCCTATAAACCTGCCACGAGTCTAAAAACAGTATTGCCGTGATTTTTGACCCAATGCGGGTGAAGCGTGGATTTACACAAGCGACGCGTGTGTAAAATCTCACTTTATGCACAGTGTGGCTAAATATACTAAATTGGTGCACTGCTTTCCGTAATTTATGAACTTCAGGCTGGTACAAAACACTTTGGTTATAGTTTCAATAGTAGAAAAGTTCTTCTTCATTATTGTTGAAGTCCTTTCCTTAAATTTGAAAACTTGAAGAACACTACGCTAAAACCTCAATTTATTGGAACGAAGTTTTATCAATCGCGATGTTGGCTACTCTTTTTCTAGAACTGTGGAAAGTAACTGACGTGCAGTCGTCTAACGAACAATCGCATTCAAATGGGTATTTCATTTTTTTAAACAATCAAATATAGTAAAAAATAAAAAATAAAATATATTGAACTTCGAGCGAATAATTTTCAATTCATTGCATATGCTGCTCCATTTATGACTGACAATTTTCTTAGTACAATCGTTGTATCAGCCAAAAAATGAGAGGTATACAGCAATTGTCGGATAATTTTCTGTCCAGAAATTAGAAGTCAAAAGTTTTTATTTTTTATAAATTTCATAATTGGGCTCAGTAGCATACCGCATTCTTCATAAACGTCTACATAAGACGCATGATGGACCTGAAATTTAGTCATTTGTTTGAAAATATGGGCATTCCATAATTTGAGTGTCAGAGGGCAAATTTTACGATCAAAATGGTGACAAAAAAATCCAGTGGTAGATCAAATTAATCTATAATTATTTACTTGATATTCCGTGATTATATCTTATTGCTTAAAAAAAGAATTAGGCATCAGACCCCAATTCGATTTACAAGCCATTTTCCGGGGATATTCCCCACCTCTTTAGGCTTAGGATCCACAGGAGTGAAAAATCCCATTCCAAAAGCCCCAATAAATTTCATCTTCTGACATGCATACCATGCTTGATCTACTAGGAGGGATAATGTCATAATTATATATGTCTTTCTAAAATTATCAAACTGGCAAATCAATTCTTTCAATATAAAGAATTTTAATTTTATATTCGATAACTATAAAATTGATCAAGTGCGCAATCGTCAGGCGCATAAAGCAACCGAATAAAAAACTTAGCATTTGCCAGGAATTGGCTCTCCCAAAAACCTCTCTTAAACAGTTAATAGAGTTTTTACCCGCAATGAATTAACATCATCAATTAATGGAATAAATTGAACTTACGGTATAAAGTTAAAATTACACAGAGAGAATTTTTTTTGTGAAAATCACCGTTCCGTTTGATAATCGAGTAGAATTTTCGACGTTGCAGAAGATTTATCCAACTTCATAGTGCAATTAATCTTCAATAAAAATTATGATCACATCTAGAAAATTTTTAATGTCGGGTGAATGAATTTGACTGAGAAGTTGGGGAAATTTTCACGGCATAATAGATAATTTTTATTAAGAAGTCAACAAATTTTGCTGACCATTTTGATAATTTTCATCGTACCCCTCGATAACTTTTAGTGAGCATTTCATAAATTTTACTGAGGGGGGAGGATCATTTTCCGCGAACTGCCAAAATTCTACGCAATTATATAACGCAACTGTAATTTCTGCGGAATTTTTTTCTATGTCTAGTTTTTCTTTGAAAGCAATTACCATCCGCTTTTTCCATATAAACAAAAATCATATTCTTTCAATTTTCTAATCATAGAAATAATAATACTGTTGGTGATTGAATTCATATAATTTAAATAGAAATTAATTGAAGTTGGTCTTATCCTCGTGATTACGTAATTTAATTGTCAATTGGATTATTAGCGAACAATAAATCAAGAAATCCTTACCTCCAACATCATAATTGGGACCAATATTCGTCCAAGAGGGTTTTCCACCTGAATTACTCTGACCACGTTTTGCTTCCTCAGCACCAAACCCTCCCCCATTTGCCAGTACTGAAGACGCCCCAGATGCTGCTGAGGACTGAGCATTACCTACGCTTGAATGAGCTCCACTGTTCGCCTGATTATTGACAACACTTCCATGAGCCCCGGCACTCGCTTGACCCAGTGCAAAGGAATTACTATCAGCCTGAGAATGTCCTCCAAATGCCGGATGATTTAAATTGAATGCATTTGCATCGGAGGCGGATATTCCAGAAAGTCCTGCAGAGAAAGAGCTGGATTGACTGGCGGATATTCCGGAGCTTAAATGAAGATGATGAGAATTAGATTCAGCAGATTTTTTTTTCGGGGAAATGAGTTTCTTTACATTTCTCAAAACAAATTAGCAATGAAAATTTTTTTAAAGAAATTCTAACTAAGTTAGGTTTTACTCTACAACAACATAAATGATTTTTCTAGTTTTTCCTGTTCAGAGACTTTCTCCGACCGAAATTTTTAAGTTGTAAGGAACATGGTCAAAAAATAAGATGTTGGACTGAAACTGTGCAGTACCTCAAGTAGCAGATTTGAAATGTCCAATTTACGTATAAAAAGTCCCCTTAAAAATTGGATTCTCTGAGTATGAGGACTTATAAACGACTATTTTATGTCATGACTTTCATTAGAAAATTGTGCGTTGACCCAATTAAAAAAAAATGTACAGCAGCATTTTCATATTGCTAATGAGACAGCAAATTCATCTGTGACAAACAGATATAGAGCAAATAAAATCGGAATTGTATTCATGAATTTTGATTACAATGATGACCTCTCGGTGAAATTCTTTGAACAGGGAAAAATGATTTTTATTGACATTACAACTTAATTCTGCAATATGTTACATGGACCTAACTGTTAAATAGTCATGAACAAATGTGCCATTTCACAATTAAACTGAGTAAATCTTAATTTCAATAGATTAATCTGCTTCATTATTTTCAGACTTTTATCAAATATTGAAGTTAGAAAATAACTTCATCATCGGTGCGTCACAACAATGGCCTCGTTCAAGAGAAAAAACAAATAAAGGAAAATAACGATATTTAAGAATGACTAATTTGTGCGTCATTTTCTTTAGAAGCATCCAAACTACCATTACTTTAGGATACTGCAGAGGAATAAAATTGTCAGTCTAGACAATGGAATCGAACGCTTCGACAAAGTAGTTGAGAATTGTCGAAGCTACGGAAGACCGAAGAGGAAATGAAAAAAAAAAATTGATCGAGGAATTCTGATCTCTCTCGTTAATCACTCACCCGACATTACTAAAGCTCCCTGAACTGCTACTCTGGCTCTGGGATAGACTGATACCATCCTTGGTACCACCGACACTCAAGGAATGAGCATTGCTCCCGCCAGCGCTGAGGGTGAAACTCGCCGAGAATGGTAGAAATCTTGGTTGGGGTGAATTTCCATTCTTCGGTGAGGCTGCCTCTGGCGTTAATTCCGGTGGTGTATTCCACCTCCTCTCGGTTTCATCATTGAAGTACACACGATCTTCTGTACAGATTCAATGCTCGAGGGTTACGGTAAATACGGGGAAATGAAAAATATAAAAGCGCGATAATCATTCTGAAGCTATTGACCCCAGCACAGTTTGTATTGGAATTAGTCCCATTAAATCTGGAGATTGCAGAACACGCATGAAGAGAAATCAATAAGCCCAACGAATTTGTAATTAATAATTAATAAACCTTTATTAATTTTTCAATCTATTGGGTAAGTGTTGTCATCGCAAGCGAAATTTCCACGATTTTTTCATATTTTTCGCTGTTTCGGATCATTTCGAACAAATTTTCATAATTCAAGCCATACTCTATCAATTAACTAATCAATTAATATTGGAATTACATTGAAAACGTCAATTTGTTGATAACATTATTGACCGTAAACTTTTTAATTTCTTTTCGCCCGATTCCGTAAGCATTTTTATAGAACAAATTGCAGCTGAACAATTCAAATGGAAATTCAAAATTTGTCAAATTTTGACAATGTAACATTCGATCAAATGAGCGTCAAACATAAATTGATTTTTTAAACAGAACTTTAATAAAAATCGTATAGAGTTCCGGTATAGAATTTTCTGGCAAATTCCATATGTTTTACTATATATTTAATCATTGGTCATAAACAAAGTATTTATTTAAGAAGTCGGTGAATGTGACGTTATCCTACAATATGGAGGGATTTTCCATGGATTAATACCCAGAAATAATTTATTATTCATCACGATTTTTTCATCGTAATCCCACAGACTGCCTACGTGACTTTAAGGCAAATTTCAGTGGATGGAGTGGCCAAAGATGATAAGGTAACAAAATCTTGACATTATTGGTTATTTATCCGCAAGAGAAAAATGTATGAAAAAACCGTGAATTAATTAAAAAATTATATTAAATCTATATTTTACTTTCAAAAAGACTACAGAGGTGCGATCTGATGGTCCAAAAAGAAGAACATGATATGGAAATGTTTTTTTCAGTAAAAATTTTCTTTTAACATCATAATATAACCAATTTCTATAAGTTCAAGTTTCCTTAACAACGAATTTCAGAAAATTTCGACAAATATTTCACACCGCAAATTTGTTTTTTATTCTATTTATTCAATCTTTTCCATTGGAAAATTCAAATTCAAATGAATAGAGAAGAAGAAATTTAGATATCAATTAAAAAAAAGTGTATAAAAAGATGCAAATACATAATATCGTGTATAAAATACTGTCAATTCAGCATTTTCGAGAAGAATGTGAGATAAAAAAAGCTGCCCAATTCTTCAACAGGATTTGGAGAAAAAAGATGGAAGTTTCGAGTGAATCTGAAGGTTAATTGGAAAATATGAAATTGATTCATAATTTTGGGTAAATTAATTATGTCAATACTGCTAACAAGTTAGGTGTGAAGTTCCTGGAAAACTTGGGAATATTCATCATGTGATATACTTGTACTGAAATTTGAGAGATTTCGGCATTGTAAATGCAAAATTTGATAGAAATCTGGAGCCATACACTGAGTTTTATTTTAAATATACTATGAGAACCAAGAAACATTTTTTCAATTCGGATAAATATTGGATTAAATTTTTAATTAATTGTAGCTTTCTGTTAGTAATAAATACGGAATTCCATTCCATTTCTAATGAAATTTAAGATTCTATTGTTTATTTACGCTCGAATCACAACAAAACTGTGCACGCAATCCTCTTCGATTTTTAACGCGAATTTACTCCTCCTAGAAGGAAATTCTATGGCACCTCCATTCTCCAGACAATCCACGGCAAACTATACCATAAACCCAATTAAGACAAGTCAACATCTCCACAAATCACTCAAACTCTTCTCACGCTGAAACAATAGGTTCAACCTCTAATTATGCAATCCACTCGCGATTTTTGCGAACGTTACACTGGATGACTCCTTACCTGCGGCTCTCAAACCCGTAAAAACGAGTAAAAAAACGAGTGTCGTATACTTCGCCATGACTGACCACATTCTAACCCGATACGCCGTGCTACCGCCCTTTTTTAACAAGTAAATTCGACCTTAGGAGATTCATTGAGATGCGCAAGGTGTTGTTGGCTATTGCCTCTTCGGTTTTACCCGCGTATTTATTCGACACACTCATCGATGAGCAATTACATCATACCTCAAATTTTTATTCGGCGTTTTGAGATCTCTATTAAATTCGAAGAAATCCATGTGCCCGAAATAAATTCGCCGTAAATGGATAATATAAGGACTCCACCTACTTTTCAATATAACAAACAAACTTCAAGTTTTCCGGTCCGGGCTGAATTCAATTTCAACTACGGATGTCGGAAAACATTTGGATATCGGAACAATGGAATATCATGTAAAATCTTGAGGATGTTTGGGGGAAATAACATCAAAACAAAAGGTTTCATAGGTAGACCTTAGTAAATAAGCGAAATCAATCTCATATTGGGTATTTATTGCGCAGTTTCATGGAGAGCAGACGAAGGAAGACTGTATTATTTCGGATACAGTCAACACATCACTACTTCAATTTCGAGTTTTGCTTGTGTGCTGACGTAATTTTTATAATTATTTGTCATTTACGAATTTTTAAATAAAATTTAGTAATTTTTGACCACAGATGTCAGAGTGAGCCCACGTGTGAAAGCCCCCCCTCGCCGTAGTGATCGTAATGTATCCTCAATAACAGTGTGACTCACCCGTGGGGAGTGAAAGGTTTATTGTCACCATTAGACAAAAAACATTTTTTTAATCTATTTTTTCAATTAGTGAATTTTTACTGACAGAAGAGTCAATAGTATATTTCCGGCCTGTCGTTATGGGGTTTTTTACTCGCGTGGAGTTTGGTGAGCCGAGCCGTACGCGAGGCGGCCAACCACGCGAGT
>JAPYZM010002019.1:0-23042 GCA_030522845.1 Psyttalia concolor
CCAATAAATAAATGGACTAGAAACCACTCTTGATGATGCACGGAATATAATTAACGAATTGTTGAGGTTTCGCGTTGGTATTTCAGCAATACACCGTTGGTGCGCAATTCATAAGAAAGTTGAAGCACGGAGGTAAACGATAGACGTTAATTCACCGATATTCGTTGAGATACTTAGTGCGTTGAGAGATCGACTATAACTTACTCTTTTGAGAGATCGAAGGTAACTTCTTCTGTTGAGAGTTCAGAGGTAACTTATTCCGTTGAGAGTTCGCATATAACTGATTAGAAAAAGGGAGGGTCGCATCTGACCACCCGCCTTAGCGTGTCCTGCCCCAACCGACCCTGGATGTTGTAGAGATGGATCGAGTCCCTGAACGTTGGTTTGCTTGACTTTAACGAGACCTTTATTATAGAATGCAACGAGGCCTATAAAAAGGTCTTAACCAAAAATATTCTATCTCCCTTAGATGCCGAGATAATGTCAAAAAACAAAGTAACGTCACAAAATTTTTTTTATTCGAAAAATAGAAATTCTGGTAATTTGCAGCAACATCCATTGTATTTTATGATTTTTAATATGTAAATTACATAAATAATCCCGTAACTTACGTTCTAAAAATCATAAGTTACGTTTTTGAAATTCTCGTTGACGATATTTCAATCGCAAAAAATACAAGATTGAGATATCGTATATTACGAGATTCGAGCACGGTAAATTACGAGATTAGAGCAACGTAAAATACGGGAAAAATTTCGTAATTTACTACGTAAGAAAATAAGAAATTATCATTTTAAAAAATGGTGAACTATGTTTTCAAATCCCGTGTTTCACAAGAACATTTCGCTGTGTGATTAATTCGCTGTATTTACTTATTGGGGGCCCAAAGAACAGAATTGGCCCCTTACCAGAGTTATTTTCATCTTCTGGTAAATCGAAAGTAAAGTAAACTTCAAGTTAATAAACGTCCCTTTAAAAAATAGTATATTTCGTAACAAGTGAAAAAAAATGGTTTTGACGAGTGGTTTTTGACTCGTGGGATTATATCACTCGCCTTCGGCTCGTGATATAAACCTCCCACTCGCCAAAAACCATTTTTTTTCACTTGTTACGAAATAATACTATTTCATCTCAATGTGTCGAAAAAGCACTTTTTAGGCACTCGACGTGAAGCAGACAGTGACTGAAAAGTTACTTTTCCGACACAGCGGAATATACTATTATATACTATATACTATTTCATCTGAATGTGTCGAAAAAGCATTTTTCCGTCACAGCGTGATGAAAATTGATTTTTCGGTCAAAATATTTTTTGAAGAAAAATTGTTTTTCTTCTAGAAACATACTAATGATAATAATATTAAAATATACATCTTTTCGATTTGTAGGCTCGATTTATCAGTGTCATCTATGAGTTGTAAAAAAACAGACCTGTCATTTATATGGGCGATACCGATTACCACCAATAACAATTGCGTGCGATAGCTCCGTGGTAACACATTAGGTTGCGACTCCGTAGGTTGTAGGTTCAAAATCCATTCCGATAGAAAATTTTTGATTCGTGTTTATCGCTTATTCAGGTAGGAGAACGATGGTATTGAGTGAAATCGAATTTATTAAGTTAAAAAACGAGGCGAGACTGCGTATTTTTCCTTCTTAATAATAAAAAGTTGTCTTCCAAAGGGAAGATATATTTGGAAGATAGTAGTTTTTTGAAGATCTTTTTGATTACCCAAAAATATCTTTGACATAGTCTGAATAATTTGTCATAATTTGAATATTCTTTTCGAAACTATTTGAAAGAGCTCCCAAAGACGGATATTTTTCTACCTGGGGTGACCCGGAAAACATCCCATCGAGTGACATCCAGATCACTGCCATTTTGTACTCAGGTGGTAGGATCCTCCTATATCATCCCACATTTTCGGCAGGAAGGGTCATTCCCCCTTGTCTATCCTGACCAGATACAAGGCCAGGAATCAGTGCCCAGTGACAAGCCCAACCAGGGAGCAGAGCTGTATCCTGTTCAGATCTACCAGCGTCTCGGTTAACTTTTTCGTTGGGTACGAAGAAAGTGTCACGAAAAAGAAATCTTGTATGCCTGGCCCCCTCCCTAGAGCACCACCCCTCCGCGACTCCCTTTTACGCGGATGTTCGAACTCAGGGCTTAATATAATCTATATGCACCCCTATCCGGTCTCTCTCTGCCGGCGGAACACGTTTCATGTTTAGCTAGCTCATCGGCTTTCTCATTGCCGATAATGCTAGTGTGGCCTGTAATCCGAACTGCTTCTGGCCAATTGTTTTTCGCAATTTTATCCATCAGCTAGAAGCAGTCATTCACTAATGGGGAGCAGCTGATGTGCCTGAGCCATGCCCTCAACGCATTTTTGGTATCAGAGCAGATGTATATTCTCTTCACCCATGCCTTCTATCAAGGATTAACCTGGCATAGGTACGTAGGGCAGCAAATGCCATTTAGAGTATGGTTGCGTCTCGCTCCAGACCAAAGGTCCTCCTAGTCAAAGGGACATCGGACCACACTCCCATATCCGCCCGGCAGCACATCCTACAGTCATCCCTATCGAATATACACTGAGAGCAAAATGTACTTTTGGCTGAAAAATCAATTCTTGTTTCAAGGATATTTCTTACTATCGCATAATTCCTGAGCCAATCTTATTCTTCTGTTCCTTAAGTATTTTTCATCGTCCAAAGAAGGAAAGTTATAAGATTTTTCATTCCATGTATAACGTACGTACTTAAGGGACAACAGAAAAATATTGGGTCAAGAATTATGTGATAGTAAAAAATATTCCTGAACGAAAAATTAATGTTTCAGCCAAAAATACATTTTTCTCTCAGTGTAGAATTAATATCGGACTAATCTTTTTATGATAATATATATTGGATTAGAAAATACGGAGAACACGGGTTTCATGTCGAATTAATTAATTTCATGGCACGTCGTCTTCTTTCAAAGCTATACAGCAGGGATCGGCATACTCCACGGAATGCAGAGCAACATCATAAACCTGAATTAGTAATGTAAGAAATTTGATGGCCCTTCTAATTAGTCGGGCAGTACGATCCTAGTACGATGAAGAGACTAGTACACTAATTGGGGTCCGGACCTGGTTTTGTTCAATGAGCGGAGTTTGCCTATTCTTGCTATATAACCAGCGTACGTACCGAAAGTGAGGCTAAATCTCGTAGGCAACGAACTTAGCAACAAGTTGGGACAGGATGCGTACAATCACTTTCCCCTACAGTGCGTTCGGCCTGAACTACTTATATATCTAATATATATGTATATACATATACATATATACATGCATATATATAAATATATGTATATATGTAGTGAAGAGAGGATTAGAGCTAGAGTATCCTCATTCTCAACAATCTCGAAGTTTTGCGTATTATTTCATATTTTCTCTGAAATCCAGTCGATATTCTTGTGTCTCCGTACCGTGGCTGGCAAAGAGACCCACAATAGGGTGGAAAATACTCAATAAGAGGTGAGGACTAAGTAAATATCAACCTCGTAACAGTCGAATGATATGCAGCATTTGAACGTGTTGAGTATCACAGCCTCATTATAATGGACCTTACTACAAGCCTCTGTTTTTGCATTAATTTTACTTCGAAATTCATAACTATTTGTTCCTTAATTCCATTCAACTCATTAATATCCCTATTTTCCTCCTTTTTATAATTAATTAAGGGACAGTAACAGACGCAGAGGTGATGGCAGAGAGATGCTACCGTCTCGCTCACGTCTCGGTCTCACCGGTTTGGGCTCAAGCCAAGATCTTGGGTCAAGTAATGGGGATCTTTACTATAATTCAAGACCTGAAGTTGGTTGGTCCTACCAGCCTCCACCCCCACCGGTAATTACCAATCAACCAAAACCATCGTCTACTCAACACTTTCAACCGTACGAACGTGGCTATCCAAAAACGCTGGAGAGTTTGGCAGAGAAAGTAAGCATATTTATCACCTCACCTCAAACTACATACCATTAAAGTTGCCTTATTTACGTCCTGATCAATGCAGAATTAAATGTTCCCCAGAATTGCCAATTTAATTCTTTCACTTTTTTTCATTGATGTCTTTTCCTAATTAGAAGAGGTCTAAAAGAGCAAAATGATTTAATAGTTTTGCCTGACATAATTAGAAATTGTTTTTGTGAGAACTGCTGTAAGCTTATTACTTTTTCTCTGATATGTGAGGTAGTATCGAATAACTAGGTTTCCGTGGTGAAAACATTAGTTGGCGCTAATCCGATAAATCAGTCGAATAAAATGGATAAAAAAGTCGGCTTAAAATCAACATTCGTTCTGCCAGCTACACGGTGGAATGGTTGAATACCTTTGAACGAATAACTTCTTTAAGGGAGTGGAAGGGGATTAAAAAAAATTCTTTTCATAATTTTTTGAGAGAGTACTGATTGGTATCGTTGTAAAATGGTCATGAGAAGTTAATGAAATCAAATCAAAGTGGCTGATAATATACCAAAGGACTCTCATTTTTCAAATATTAATAACAATATTCATGATCTTCCCGGAGTACAATGCTTGAAATAGTAGGATTACTTTTTTATATTTTGCTATATACCGGGTGACCCAGTTCGAACAGTGCACGTGAACCAAGCACGAAGTGCACATTTTCAAATGACAACCATGTTTTTCACCACTATGAAAATTGTTCCGCTTATCGAGATGTTTTCGGACACCTAGGCATTTATGCTGATTACTTCGATTTCACTCCAAAAATACCATAAAAACAATTTCCGCGGCCAAATTGGAAGTTTAGACTTTTCACACAGCTTGAGATCTGACAGATTAGTTTTTCGAGCATCTTCAAGATCGACGCGAGGTCGTCGTCTCTGATGGAATCTACCTCTTCGGCAATTTTTTTCAAATTGCTGAATGATTTGATCTGAAGGATGACGAATACGATGATGATATCGTTGGCGATAAAATCGAGCAGCTGCCCTGGAATTATTTCTACACTCTCCCAGAACTAATGGGATATCTACCACTGCGTCAGATGAATAAAGTATAATGTGAAAAATAACCAGAAAGTGAAGTGACGAGTTGAGGTTTGAATTTGTACTGTTGGGAAGGTAAGAATAAACGATTGGTTCTAATAATTATCTTTGAATTAACTGAAAACTTTTTATTGTTTACATTTGGGCACAGCTTATTGATCAACAAATGGAAACACCAATCTGTCAGATTTCAAGCTCTGTGAAAAGTCTAAACTTCCTATGTGGTCTCAGAACTTGTTTTTATGGTATTTTCGGGGTGAAATCGAAGGAATCAGCATAAATGCCGAGGTGTCTGAAAACATCTCGTTAAGAGGGACAATTTTCATAGTGGTGAAAGATATGGTTGTTGTTTGAAAATGTGCACTTTGTGCTTCTAGCTTGCCAACGTGAGCTTGCAAGCACAAAGTAAAGCTAATATCGGATGTCCTCTTCGAAACCCTGCTACATTTATATAGAACATTTTTTCATTGAGCGCTTTTTTCAGGAATTATTCAGGTGCGCTGTTTTAACTGGGTCACTCTGTATATAACTATAACGAATTCTAAATAATTAATTAGATATTGTAAGGAGATTGTCCCGGATTACCCGCGTCTTTGGAAGCTCTTTCAAATATCTTTGGAAGAATCCATCAAAAGATATAGCAGAGATCTTTTTAGTGAGCCAAGAAGATCTTCAAAAGACTTAGATCTTCCAAATATAATATCGGAGGCTCTTCGGAAGATATATTTTTATTGTTAAAGATATCCCGAAGAAATTGTGAAAATCTCTTCGGAACACAGTTTTTTTATCAAGACACGCGATAGCGTATCGCCAAGTTGATGTTTCAGGCAGAGCTGTCGTCTATGATAAACAGCTCCCAACACAGGCATAACACCTCCAAAAAACTTGAATTCATGTTTATTGTATGAACCACACTATAAGACTCAAAACCATCGTTAGATACATCATATAAATATGGGTTGATCCTTCCGATGGTGTTTTCACTTTTGTTATTTACTAATTGAATAAAAAAATGACTCCATAGCAACGGTGATAAATTTGCAGTTTCATGAGTTTCATCTCATTATATTTTTCTTATGTCGCAAAGCGTGTTCTGTCCCATCATGTTGGCCGCCTGCATGGATTGGTATGTCTCGTATATAATTTAACACTAGAGATTATACGGGGGGATTGTTAGCGCTTATGGAGAGTCAAAACTTTATAGCGGTGGCGCCTGAACTACGATGGAGTACGTATCTGTGGGGAATGCAGGGGGCGGTTAAGACTGTAGTGGATTAATATAGGTTTAGGCGACCAATATTTGATTTCTAGAAATTAACGTATCAGATCGATTGCTAATCGTTTGACAATGATTGACGTGCATTCAATAATATTAGTCAGTGAACCATTGAATTATGAAAAAATGACTAAATTTCACTCATGTAACTAGCCTACAATTATTGAAAATCTTGAAGGTCCGTCAAGGGCCACAAGAGTCACTTTGGGTTCCGTCAAGCGCCAGAAGAGTCACTTGGGGGTCCGTCAAGCGCCACAGGAGTCACTTGGAGGTCTGTCAAGCGTCAGGAGGGTCACTTGGGATTCCGTCAAGCGTCACGGGGGTCACTTGGAGGTCCCTCAAGGGCCACGAGGGTGAATGAGCGTGTGAGAGTGATGAGTCAGTGAGTGTGATAATCGCTTGGAGGTCGGTCAAGCGCCACAAGAGTCACTTGGAGGTTCATCAAGCCCCACAAGAGTCGCTTGGGGGTGCATCAAGCGCTACAAGAGTGACTTGGGGGTCCGTCAAGCGTTAGGATGGTCACTTGGAGGTCCGTCAAGGGCCGCAAGAGCCACTTGAAGGTCCGTCAAGCGTCACGAGCGTCACCTGGAGGTCGGTCAAGCGCCGCAAGAGTCACTTGGTGGTCCGTCAAGCGCCACAAGAGTAACTTGGAGGTCGGCCAATATATGTCCATTCAATAATATTTGTTAGTGAACCGTTGAATTATAAAAAAATTACAAAATTTCACTCATATAAGTAGCCTACAATTATTAACAAAAATTTTCATGCAGTTTTTTTTTGACGGAAAGGAAACCCTTTGAAAATTCATAATCAAGCACTATCAAAAATTGATAGTGCGTTATTCAATTTTTATCAAACATTTGCGGGGAAAGAATTAAATTAGTGTCGATTGATTAGAAATATAGTTCGATTGAAACGAGTTATATAATTATATTGCGCAAAAACCACTGAAATACTACAAAAAATCACAAAAAAATTTGGTGAAGAAATCTCGCCAAGTTGGCGTTGGCTTCCGCACCTCCCTCATGAAGGTGAGAGTGTAAGTAGATATTGGAAATTCACCCAATGAGTTCACTGAGTTTCCCAAAATCCCCTGTAGAAAAAGTATGGAAATATTTTAAAAAATGCCAAGTTTGGAGTATGACGGCCATCCAGCACTTGTTTGCTTCATTTTTGTTTCCTATGGAAGAATCGATTATTTTTAACAAAACTCGTCCGTTGGTTGATTCGGAAAAAGCCAACTTGGCGCGCTCAATTTGTACGGATGTCGGGCCCTAACACTATAATCGACAAACAATCGATTTACAGTCGACATATCGCCCCAATCATTTACTCAATCGACTTGTCCATCAAGAACATTCATTGATCAAAGAAATTCGTTGATAAGTTATTCGTTGGATGCAGACATTTCATCGCTTTCAAGCACTTCATATCACGTTAACTCACTAAGGCGAAAAGCGTTTCAAACGTGGTCGAAAGGCGGAGGTGAGAACGCTTGGACTGCGCTGACTGGTAGGAACCAATTTCTCCTCGCAGGTTTAAAGACATGTAAGAGATCCAAAATTCGGGCGGGATACAAGATCTCATAAGATAAATCTAATGTCGATAATTTTTTGCATGTGAACTGTAGGTTTAGTAATCACGTAATTTCTATCTACGGGGCGCGCCAAGTTGACTTTTTCTGAATCAATTTCCAACTGACGAGTTTTGTTACAAATAATCGATTCTTCCATAGGAAACAAAAATCAAGCAAACAAGTGCTGGATGGCCGTCCTACACCAAACTCGGCATTTTTCAAAATATTTCCATGCTTTTTCCACAGGGTATTCTGGGAAAGTCAGTGCACTCATTGGGTGAATTTCCAATATCTACTTATACTCCCACCTTCATGAGGGAGGTACGGAAGCCAACGCCAACTTGGCGAAATTTCTTCACAAAATTTTTTTGTGCTTTTTTTGTAGTATTATTAAATATCTACCGAAGATGACGCTGGAACCCAGGATGAAACATACGGAGCCTCGCTTCTTTTTTCAACTTAAAAAATCCCATTTCACTGAATACCATAGTTTTCCTACCTAAATGAACGACAAACACAAATTAAAAATTTTCTATCGGAAATGGGTTTGAACCTACAACCTACGGCGTTCCACCCTAACGAGTTACTACGGAGCTGTCGCACGCAATTGTTATTGGTGGTAATCGGTGTGGCCCATATAAATGACAATTCCGTTTTCTTTTATAACTGCTAGGGGACAATGATCACTCAAGCCTCCGAATAAAAAACTGAATATTTGCATTATTATTACTGTTTCTAGAAGAAAAACCATTTTTCTTCAAAAAATATTTTGACCGAAAAATCAATTCTTTAAAAGGGACGTTTATTTCCTGGATGGCTAGTTTTGAATCAAGACATTTTGAGAGCCATCTTATAGTGCTAGTTCTAGATTAATTTTGTCCAGGAAAATAATTGCATTTTTCCTGAATTTCTGAATTGAAAACCTAATTTGCCATTCAAAAAAATTGTTAATTTCCTATTTTCTTCGATCGTAAATTACGAGACTGACCGCGTATTTTACGTTTCTCCAATCCCGTAATTTACGGTGTTCGAATCTCGTCATATACAATATCTCAGTCTTATGTTTTCCACGATTGAGATACCGTAAATGACGAAATTACGGGATTGTTTACATAGTTTACATATTACAAATCATAAAATACGATGGATGTTACTGTACATTACAAAAATTTCTATTTTTTAAATAAAAAAAATTGTAACGTGACTTCGTTATTCCACGTTATCTCGGAATCTAAGGGAATCTAAGATAGTGTTGAAAATGGATATTCAATACCATGAGGCCTTCGGCCTAACTGTGTACTAAAACTGACTTACTCGCTTATAATAAAGCAGTAAAATGTATTCAAATCGTCAGTCCTATATCATCAAGTGAATAGAGCAGTCGAATCTATTGTACACACGTGTTATTGTTCAAGATACCTTTCACACTCACATTCTATCCTCCTTAACATATCCAATAGGTTATTGGACGCTCAATGAATTTAATGAGCACTTAAATGGTACTTAGAGAAGAAGTGTCGAGTTTTTTAATTAACAAAAATATTAAAAATTGTCGACGTGAAATGAAAACCTTTTAGTTATATTTGGAATCGTTTAAATTTCGCAATTGCATCGGGAGAATCTCATAGTGCGTTTCGAATTAAGAAACCAAATTCCAGCAGTTATCAAACCTGGAAATTCGACATAAAAATGCTGCTGATGAAAGACGAAGTGTGGGGCGTAATATCGAAAGATATTGTATCGGAAAATGCATGAACTTCACAATCGGAAAAACGCAATGGAAAAGCGCAGGGACTCATCGGGCTACTGGCTAAGAGCGGTGAATTCGGCATGATTCGTCAACTAAACACAGCGAAGGCAATGTGGGAGAAGTTGAAATCACACCATGAGAAAAGGACCTTGATCAGCAAAGTCATGGTACTGAGGCAAATTTGCTGTATGCGTTTAGCCGAAGGTGGAAATGTGGAAGAGCATATCTTAGTGATGGAAGATCTAGTTGAAAACCTAACGTCTTTGGGACAGACATTGGAAGAGAATCTACAGGTTGCGATGATTCTAGGATAGATAAGTCTCCCTGAGATAAGGCTTCCCGAGTCGTGGAGTGGAACAATGTAACACTTTTCCCTACTTTGTTCCGACAGTCTGCAATAGTATTACCTTCGCCCGTTCCCATACTCGCATCCGATATTTCCTAACCTTAAAATGTGGGCGCCAGCTGGACTTTAGGGACCAAAAGCTAACAAAAACCGTCAGAACTGAAAGAACAAGGGGTGGGAGTTGCACCATATTACCGGAGGTCAGTAAAACCTCACTTATTCCAAAAAGTTCCAAAAATCCAAAAGCAAGAGCACGAATAGATAGAACGAGTGGGGTTGGACCTCGTCCTCACGACAACACAATTTTCCATAAATTCCCAGAAGAAATATCCACAATAAAACCACGATAATCCGCTATCGTAAAAAGAGAAGGAGATACTACCCGCGGAAGGGCATAAGCCGATGGTAAAAGGAACGGAAGCTGGAAGGCTCGGGTCGCTCAGGATGGTAGGTCGGGGAGAGGGGGCCAGGGTCGACGGTTACGCGAATCTAACCAACATTCCAACCCGGCGAGAGAGCATTTTTCGAAATCATAACTGAACGCTACGGGATGCCAGTGGCCACCAAAGGTGAGAATCCGGGACGAAGAATACATCCTCACGGATACCATCACCGAGAATACCGCTACCGGTCGCTAAACCGTATGGGAGAAAACCGGGGAACAACATAGCTCACCCGCCAGAATCTTCTCCAAGAAGCGAGGTGGAACACTAGAAGCGGTCCTAATCTAGAGAGAGTATTACCAATGCAAGGCATTGGGAGTCCACCCAAGGGGACTCAAGAGAGCTGGCAGCGAGCTGCCCGGAGTGCCAGCCGAAGCGGCACTGCCGAGTGAGTGAGACGTGCGGACCTTTGAGGCGCTCATCCCCACTCTCAGCTCGCAGCAGAGTGGGCGCGCCGTGTGCCGTGACGTGCTGCCGCCGTCCATAGTGCGGATATCTCTGACATTAGTTTTTTCTGGGGCCCGCTGATTCAAACGTCGCCACTGGTAGGGCGGAACAACCCCTCCGAACCGCCAGTCGAGTGAATGCCCACCCCATCGAACATGGAGTGCTCATACGTAGTATAAGACCTCTACTAATGCCGACAACCCTCATAGGGCGACTGGAAGTGTTTCCGACGTGTCTACCCGGTGCTGTCACCAGAGCATCGGCCTCCTACCCTTATGCACTCGGGTTCCAGCCCCCACACTTGGACGGGTCGAGCAATTCCTGGGAAAGGCAATTTGTAGGTCAATTATTAGAGGGCTTTCCGTAACCGTATATTTAGTTTGTGGTTGATGTGCGGGATTCCTTAGCATCCCGTTACAACAGTAACAGCGTTGGATACTCGATCCGATGACGAGTTAACCATGCCGTTGGTACGTAGCATTCTTCTTAACGGACACAAACGTCGACAAGACCGGAAATTATCAGATGGGTTGACACAACAAGCGATGAAAGCAAATCATTCAGAGGTAGAATATTTTATTGCTCATTGCAAGGGACATAAAAAAAGAAAATATCCGAAATTTAAATCACAACAACAAACCAAACGGTCAGTCAAGGCGAGGAAAGCAAAGGACATAGAGGAAAATGACAATCAAACAATACAAGCTCATTCAGCGAACGTGTCAAAAATCAAAGCTGGTCAATTTAGACAATGGATTTAAAATTCAGGAGCAACAAAGCATATGGTCATCAAAGATTTTGTCGGGGACATGTCGACACAATTGAACACAATTGAGTGGCGGAGCGGATGAATCGCACATTGATCGAGGTCAACAGGACGATGCTGATCGATGTAGCAATAGCCGATCAGTACTGGGGTGAGGCAGTGGTCACAGCTGGATATGTCCACAACCAATTGCCGACAAGAATGAGAGAGAGAGCGCCCTACGAATTGTTCTTCAAAATCAAACCAGACATAAGCCATCTCAGAGTGTATGACAACGAGGCAAGATAGACGAAAAATTGCGTGAGAGTATTTTAATTGGTTATTCACTACAGTTGAAGGCATATTTCGTTTGTTAGGGCAGGACACAGGGAAGGTAATCCCGAGCAGAGACGTAATTTTCATCGGCAACGAGAGACAGTCCAGTCAACGTAAGGTGAAATTTGGACTAAGCAATGAGGAAAAGACACTTACCGGATTCCAACATCGTGCTTGTTCCGCTCGTGTCGACGAACGACAAAGAAGACGATGAAGAAGGAAACGAAAGTACCATAGAACCGCAGTCAAGGAGAGAACATGAAGGAAGTGGTGGACAATCCGAGCAGACTATAGGAGGAATTTTCGTCAAATGAAACAACCGAATCAGATGAAGAAGATATTCCATTAATCCA
Organism: Psyttalia concolor; assembly: GCA_030522845.1. Classification (NCBI taxonomy): domain Eukaryota; kingdom Metazoa; phylum Arthropoda; class Insecta; order Hymenoptera; family Braconidae; genus Psyttalia; species Psyttalia concolor. The sequence goes on from JAPYZM010002019.1 coordinate 12,329, forward strand.
AAGGCTCAGGAGAAAGCGCCGAGAAAAAGGAGAAGAAATCATCGCAGAAGAGCTGAGCGAGGAAGAAGAAAACGCTGTCGATGAATCAACGACGTGGCAAAAGGCAATGAGAGGACCAAACGCAGCTCAGTGGAAACAGGCGATGGATGTAAAGTTGGATGCAAAATGGGTATTCAAAAAGAAAAACTCGTTGGATGCAAATGGGTATTCAAAGTAAAGAAAAGCGCTGACGGAGGAGCCGATCGATAGAAGGCACGATTGGTAGCGCAAGGTTATTCACAGCGACGGGGTGTATGCCCCAGTCAATAAACACACAACTTTGAGGATGTTATTGTCGAAAGCAGGGAAGAAAGGTCGAAAGGTCAGACATTTAGATGCCAAGGCGGCATTCTTAAATTGGAAACTAAGGGAGGTCATCTATATGAGGCAACCACCTGGCTTCATCGACGAGGGGAAGATTTCATAGGGCTGTCGATTAAATAAAAGTCTCTACGGATTGAGGCAATCGGTCAAAGCATGCTACGACAGGTTAACCGAAGTATTACAGAACTTAGGATTTGAAACATGTATAGCAGACGGATGCCTATATCGTACCAAGATAACACGAAAAGATTGTTCAGCAGTTCACGTAGATAACATGGCAATAGTAAGTATCAACGGAAAGAATTGAGAAAATCATGACAGCGTTGAATAAGGAATTGACTATCACACAAGGTTCGGCAAACCCAAAATGTATCTGGGACTCGAGATAGGAAGAGATGAGGAAGGGAATTTTTACCTCAGCCAGAAGAGCTACATCCAGAAAACTTTGAGGAAAGCAAAGCTACTGGAAGCAAAGGAATCGACATATCTAATGGATCCACGATATGAGAAGGCAAGTATAAATTCACCAGAGTTTGTCAACGACTCATATCACAGACTGATTGGTACACTGATGTATTTATCAGTAAATTCAAGACCAGATATCGACGGGAGCAAAAATCAAATGCACTGGACTGGAGATCCTTAATTTTGTTACTTCGAGGTTCGGGGAAGTCCCATTTCACTCGTCGGTAATCCCTATAGTCCCCCGCAGTGGTTATTCACCACCCGATCTGTCCTGTAGAGTGTCTGGTGTCTGGTAGAGTGAGGACACTGTAGCAGACCTATTTTAGCCAGGATTCGATCGTACTCGGAGGGAGGCCTTTCCAGACCTCTCGCTCCAGGCGTCCACGCTCGACTGCCACGAGATTTCAGCTATGTTGGGCCCTACAGTACATCGCCGTCTTCAAACGCTTAAGAGAGCGCGTTCCACCCAAAACGACAGATCTCTATATCTCTTATCCGGTATAGGATTACATTCGTTTGATGTTGCAACGTTCACGATCTTTTAGGACGCGTATTTCTATCTGTTACACTGAGAATTTCAATCCAACCAAGCAACAATCGCGTTACAATATATACGAAATTAAAATAAATGAAAGTCACCAAATGGAAACTCTTGCTACTTCCCGGGTGGAAAAATATCCGTCTTTGGAAGCTCTTTCAAATAGTTTTGAAAGATTCTTCAAAAATTATGTTAAAGATCTTTTTGATGACCCAAAAAGCTCTTCAAAAGACTAATATCTTCCAAATATATCTTCTCTGGGGAAGACAATTTTTTATTATTGAGAATCAAAAACACGGAGTCTCGCTTTGTTTTTTAACTTAATAAATTCCATTTGACTCAATACCATCGTTCTCCTACCTGAATAAGCAATAAACACAAATTAAAAATTTTCTATCGGAATGGGTTTTGAACCTACAAGCTACGGAGTCGCACTCTAAGGCGTTACCACGGAGCTATCGCACACAACTGTCGCGATAAAATTGGTGTCGCCCGTTTAAATGACAGCTCCGTTCCGTTATAACTCATAGATGACAATGATAAATTAAGCCGACAAATAGAAAAAATGTATTATCCTCTTTTGAGTGAGATCATTGAATGGTCTCCGAGGGCTCTGACTTCACCTCGAAGACCACCCCGCAAGCTAAGCGATACAAACGTTTCCTAATCGCTCTGCAGTAGAGCTCCCTCCAACCAGAGGGTGAGCGCTAAAAAATGTATATTTTAATTATTACTATTATTATTATTATTATTTTACTCATGAATGAGATCGCTCGATGATCTCCGAGGGTTCCGACATCACCTCGAAGACCACCTAGCAAGCTAAGCAATGCAGTCCAGTCATAATCGCTCTGCAGTATTGCTCCCTCCAACCACAGGGTGAACTCTACTGCAGTCCGAAATCATGATGCCTAAGCAGTCGAAGAGAGCCAAGGATGACAGCCTTCTGCATCTGGCCAGCCAATATTAAGGCATTGCGCCTGCAGGCTGGGATCACCTCAAGGGCAGATACAAAAGTCTGTCTCATGCCGCCGAGAGAACCAATGATCAGGACCACCAGCTTGACCCTGAACGCACGGTTCAACTGACGCAGCTGAAACAGGAGAGGCTGGTATGTGAGCAGTTTCTCCTCTTCTTTTTGAGATATACGGCATTCGGCCGGCGCCGAAAACTCAATCACGTAGATGACTTTGTTTTCAAGGTCGAAGAGGACGATATATGGCTTTGTAGCTGTTACGCGCCTGATAGTTGCAAAGGAGAAGTTCCAGCAAATCTTACACATCTCATTTACGACAACGGACTCAATATCTCCTGGAGCATAAGACAGAATGGGCGTTCGGTCTATCCCATAAGAGTGCCGTAGATGGTAATACAACACTCTTAAAGCTGCATTATGCCGGTGGATAGAACTCGTGATTGCATATGTCGGACAAGCCGACAGAAGATACATCAGAGTTTTCGGCGACTGCTTGCAAGCCCGACGCCTAACATCCGGAACTTGCAATTTCAAAACACGGCTTCGATAGACCAGAGTGTTTATCACGTCATCCTGACTCGCGCAAATGAAACTCTCGATTTCAGACATCAAGCCAGCTGAGTTCATAAACGAGAAAGTCAGCTGAACGGACAAACCCTGTTCTTCCACATGACGAAAGAATACGCCGTACATGGGCATGTCAACGTGTAGGCGAAACAAGGTGGACTGCTCCGCCTCCTGGATGGCCGCTCTTCGCCGAGATTTAGTCATGCTGGCTAATGAATGATTGGCCAGCTGACCATCCCGACCACGACGAAACTTCAATCTGAGAGCGTCAGCTGCCGTATCCGCCACCTTATGCAGAAAGCCTTGAATCCCATGAAGTTCATAAGCATGCGCGAACTCCAGGAAGGGATCCAAACCATTCATAACGACACAGGCCAAGCCGAGGACCAAGGGTTCATGAAGAAACTCTACACTAAGTAGCCCACGGCCTCCTCAATCACGCGGAACGTACAAACGCGGACACGAAGATCGAGGATTCAGGCTCCTATGGATGTTCATAAGCTTACGAGTATCTTGGTCCAAACGCTCCAGGTCATCCGTCCTCCATTTGAGCACGCCAAAGGAGTACAGGAGAACTGGAACAGCGAACATATTTATCGCGGCCACCTTGTTCTTTTCGGAAAGTTCCGACTTCCAAACTCTCCGAAGCCGTCGACGATACTCCTCCCGAAGAGTCGTTTTGACCACCTCAGCAGCCACTATGAATCGCTGATTGAAGCCAAGATATACGACTATCTATACGACTCCTCGGCGTCAAGATGTCTAATGACGCTTCCATCCACCAGGTGCATTTCTTCAACCATCTCCCCAACCTTCCCCCTCTTCATGTGGAACACCGCGCAATTGTCGAACCCAAAACTCATTCCGTCCGCTCGTGAGTATACTGGCACAGCATTAAGCTGAAGCTTGAGTTGCCGCTATCCTGAGGCAAACAACTTCAGGTCATCCGTATAGAAAATATGTTTGACCTGATGCCTTCGATCACCCGGTCCTCCGGCCTGATACCCACAACCCCTGCGTAGGGTGATAGATAAAGGTATCAGCGAGATACAGAACAAGAAAGGACTCAAGGTATCACCTTGAAAAACTCCTCTCCTGAATTGCACCAACCCTGAAGTAAGCCTGTCCTCACCAGATGTTATGGTGAAGCGTATTCTCCAAAGTGGTGCAAGATCTTTAATGCATCTCACGATATTCTCTTCTACCGCAAGGTACTCTAATAGCAACAAAAATAGCTCATGGCTCGTGCTATCAAATGCCTTACGATAGTCGATCCAAGCCACTGACAGGTGCCGATGATACTGCATCGAATCGCGGAACAAGTAAATTGTAAATAAATGTAAATAAAATAAATAGACAAGTAAATTCTACTCGCATCCTGACAGCGACCGCTTCGCCCCACGCTGCTCGTAAATCTGCCCCCATACGATTTATATATCGTACAAGATACGCTCATTCAAGACTCCTATGAAGAGCTTATAAAGCGTATTGAGGCACGTGATCAGCTGGCACTTTGCCGGGTCATACAAGTCTCCCTTTTCCGGAAGTAGCACAGTTCGTCCCTCCACCGGTCAGGAATCAGTACGCTACCATCGATGAACGATGTGGAAATTCGAGCAAAATGGTCATGAACTGAGGTAAATTTCTTCCACCAAAAGGAGTTGATGCCATCTGGACCCGGAGCGGCATGATTCTTCATGCCTCGTAGCGCCATTTGAACTTCCCTCCTAGTGACTGAGGTAAATTCCGCTGCCGACGATGTTCTTCACAAAACGAGCGGAACTCTTGAAGAGCTGGAGTCTCCACCATGAGACGAGGAACTTGACCGTAAAGTCCCCCCCCCCCCCAAATTGTTCAACCCGCTCGACTGAAGGAATCTTATCTGGTGCGGGCGCCACCGGTGCGGGCGCCACCGGTGCGGACCAGCGGCTAGGATTAGAGTGGAAGTCAGCATTGTCCACCACTCGCCGCAACCGCTTTTCCAGGGACCGTTTTGTAGTCCTTAGAACTCGCACCCTCTCGACAAATCTCTCCTTGGTGACAAGGAGGACTGCCTTTGCAGGGCCTCAGACAACACGCTGCGTCATACACACCCAGTTTATGTCGAGCTATTTAACATCTGGGGAGAGCAATGCAGCCAGTGCCTCATTCTTCACCGCCAGATCCTCAGGGCGGATGCAAAATTTCCCCATGACCTTTTGTGCCCTTCATGCCATATCTTTTGGAGTTCCCGCCGCCATCTCATTACTATGCTGGGTAGGCTGTTCTGGCTGGGGATTATCGCTTCTGACCGAAATTTCAGAGACGCGACCGCCCAACAGCCGCCGCGGAATAAGGAGCAAATCATATCCTTGATGACGCAAACGGCTGGCCTGATGCCGAAGATGTTGTGCGCATACTCAGGGTGCAGTGCACACCATAAGTCCCGCATCCGTGCCATATACCGTCGCTGCGCCGGCTGACTATGTTCCCAACAGTGCATGAGGTCCTGCTTGAGCTCCTCCGACCACCTAAGTCTTGCCAAGTTGTTACCATTAGATCCAGATCTTCTGCCCCTCGCAACTGATCCGGTCCCTTTCGGATGGTCCCCATCTGAAAGGGACCGGTTGTGGGGGCACTGCCACGCTTCGAATTCGGAACCGGGTATAGTCAGCTACGGGCAGTGAACCCGTAACTAACATGGACAGTGCGCGCAGGATGGAGCACAATCCTGCCGGGCGATGGGGCGCCACTTTCCCTACGCCTTTTGATGTTATTATTATTATTATTATTATATTTCTAGAAGAAAAACAATTTTTCCTCAAAAAATATTTTGACCGAAAAATCAATTTTTTTAAAAGGACGTTTATTTACTTGAAGTTTACTTTGCTCCCGATTTACCAGAAAATGAAAATAGGTCTGATAAGGGACCAGTCCCGTTCATCTGGCCCCAAATAGGTAAATAGAGCGAATTAATCACACAACGAAATGTTCTTGTGAAACACGGGATTTAAAAACATAATTTATCATTTTAAAAATGGGTAATTTTTTATTTTCTTACGTCGTAAATTATGAGATTTTTCTCGTATTTTACGTTGGTCCAATCTCCTACTTTACCGTGTTCGAATCTCGTAATATACAATATCTGAATCTTGTATTTCTCACGATTGAGATATCGTCAACGAGGATTTCAAAAACCTAAATTATGATTTTAAAAACGTAAGTTACCGGATTATTGATGTAATTTACATATTAAAAGTCGTAAAATACGATGGATGTTGCTGCAAATTACCTTTGACGGGAAAAGAGAAGAATGGAGAGAGTTCGGTGAGATGTTTTTGACTATGGTCGGGACCGACGAGAACCTCCCTCCGGTCAAAAAGCTCATGTGGCTTAAGACCTTCTCAGAGGACTTCCAGCAGAGCTGGTGCCTACCTTCACTATCTCTATTTAATCATATTTCTTTTTAATCGCATTTTGGACCTTCATCAAATCACCAAAGCCACCGGCGAGAACCTCGGAACCAACGCAGCAGCAGTGATCGAGACTCTCGATCAACTGAAAGAAGTCTCTGGGCTCAACGCAGAGAACATTACCGAGCAGCTATTTGCCCACATTCGCAGGAGATTACTTAACGTGGACACACTCAAACAATGGGAAGTCAAGTTGGGAAATTCCAAGTTCCATTTTCGCAGTCTTTAGGACTTGGCGGACTTCCTTGAAGCCTATGGGAGAGCACTCAACGCTGGAGCTAATCTCAAGGCTAAACCAAAAACCGACACCATTAGCCAGAAGCCCATCAACAAAAAGAAGAGGGTGTAAACAGCCACCCAACAACCAGAGAACCAATCAGCAGAGAGTCTACTGTATAGGGAGACACTTCGTCGCAGCGTGTCCACAGTTCAAAAAGCTGATCCCAGTCAAGAGGCACGATGTCATCAGCAAGGAGCTGTGCTTCAGGTGTCTGGGTCCTCACCGTAAGCCGAAGTGGAAGTCAATCAAGAATTATCATAAGTGTAGTTGAGACCATCACACACTCATCCACAGTAGGAGCCCGTGGACGATGGCACCACCAATTGTCCACAATCTGAAGAGCGACCCAATCAGATCGAACAAGGTAGAAAGAGAGAGGGAAATACCGAGCACTTCAAGCAGTGACTGAATGATTAAAAATAATAATAGAAATCATTCACACTCTCATTGGTCCTCGCCATCCATAGAACTCAGTACATCACCAGCAGCAGAAAATCTCAATAATCAGAGGATCATTGAGAGGTCAACAGACATCTTCACAGCACATCAGCAAGAGGAAGATGATCAAAAAGCGGTATTATTAGCTACCGTTACACTCAGAGCGCACTCACCAAAAGGATTCACAGAGAAAGCAAGAGCATTAATTGATCAGGGCTCAGAATAGTCCTTTATAACTGATCAATAAGCACATCAACTACAATTCAAGAGAAGGCCATCATCAATAGAACTAGTAGGAATTGGCGGAGCAGGCATAACCAAGGGCATAGAAACGGTTAATCTTCAAGCAAATCAAGTTACTTCAGAAGTGGCTAAAGAAGCCAAACCAGTATCAGCTCATCCAGCTAGGACGAAAGTCAATGAAATCGCAGAGTTCCTCAACAGATACAGCTCGATGGCCAAACTGTTAGCGGTGACAGCGACGATAAACAGAGCCAAAGACAAATTCAGTCGGCAGCCAGTGCCCTCGGGCCCGTTTTCGACGACTAGAGAGCTCAACGATACAAGATTATTCTGGATCAAGGTAACTCAAGTCCAATATTCCTCATCAGCATTTAGACTGTTACTGAGAGACAGTTAATTACCGAGAAGTCATCAGCTAGCTAAGCTCACTCCAACACTGGACGATAAAAACATCATGAGACTAGGAGGTCGTCTCAAGAACGCTCACCTCAGCCCAGAAGAAATTCACCCAATAATCTTGCCCAGACAGTCCAGACTCACCACAATGGTCACCGCAGAAGCCCACCAGAAAACTCAACATGGAGGCACTCAACTTACGCTAGCCTACACGAGACAAAGTTATTGGATCGTCGGAGGCAGAGGTACGGTAAGAGTGTACATCCTACGTTGTGCCAAGACAAGCTCAACAGCAGATGGTTCAGCTACCATCAACAAGAATCTCATCAGCCAGGGCATTTCTCCACACAGAGGTGGACTATGCAGGTCCATTTCTCATCCCGAAGTGGGAGCCAACGAATGCACAACCAGGAACAGTGCATTTATCGGTATTTGTGTGCTTCACCACGTCAGCAGTTCACCTAGAGTTCGTCAACAGGCAAACAACAGAGGCCTTCATCGGAGCGTAGAAGAGGTTCACCGGAAGACGTAGCATCCCAGCATTCATGTATAGTGACAGTGCCACCACCTTCATCGAAGCAGCGGAGGTCCTAGAGAAGGTCTATCACCAGGATTCGAGAGAGAATCAACAGATTTAGGCTGCCCTTGCAACCCATGGAACTCAGTGGCGATTCATTCCACCAAAAGCACCACATTTCGGTAGTAAATGGGGGGCGGCTGTGAAGTCAGTAAAACATCACCTGAAGAGGGAACTGGGACCGTCAACACTCACATATGAAGAACTTACTAGCGTGATCATCCAGATAGAAGTGTGCCTCAACTTCAGACCAATCTGTTCCATGTCAGATGATTCAGAAAATCTCCAAGTGCTCACTCCAGGACACTTCCTGGTGAGGGAGCCCCTTCAACTTATACCAGAACCATCACTTCTTCAGAAACCCAGCAACAAACTCCAGAGATAGAATCTAGTCACCCAGATAATTCAACATTTCTGGACCAGATGGTCTAAGGACTGTCTACAAAGATATCAAGCAATCTACAAGTGAAAGAATCAGCAAAAGCACATTAATATCGGCGATATGGCCCTGATGATGGAGGAATATCCACCAGCCACGTGGGCAATCGCCGGAGTAATAGCAACTCAACCAGGAGCAGATGGGCTCACTAGAGCCGTAACAGTCTGAACAGCCAGAGCCCAGGTATCGAAACACATGGATGGATCACCAGACATTCAAAATGTCAGAGTAACCTACGCAGAGTTCCAGAGACCAATCGTCAAACTCTGTCTCCAACCTTCAGATCCACCACCAGCAGAGGAGCCTCCGGATGAGCAACAAGGGGACAGCCATGAATCACATGACTGAGAGTTAAGTATCATTTTCCATAATTATTCAAATACTCGGCAAGTGATATGTATCTCACCCTGTTCTTCCCCGTAACAGCAACAAAGGATCATCAACGACGAGGAAGCCCTAGCTTGCGAGAATTTACGCCTCTCTCCACTGACCAGTCCCTCTACAGCTACAGCAACACATGCGTCAACTCAACAGAAGTGGCTCAACAACGTCCAGAGGATCAGCAGAGTAATTCAACAGCCCTGATGTTGAATGCCCCCGGGATGTTTGAAACATAGGGTCTATCAACTAAAATTGTCACGATACCTCGGGTCAGTAGATCAACGATCTAACCCGGAAGCTCGCTGACTTCGTCCCAGGATCCGATAACGATCAGTTCGAACTCATTACCGTATTTATATTCTATATTTAGTACATCACCGCTAATGAATACACCTCCACAGCAGTTAGTAAGATGCGTTCTAGCTAACTGATCTCATTTTCGTGCATCACAGTGAATTTAATTTAGTACCCTCAACTGGGCGAGATATTCAAGAAAAATTTCAATAGTGTAAAACCCCGAGTTTGGTAGCACATTGCCACCGATAAAGTGTTTTTGGTAATTCAACAGTGTTTTAGTTTTTCCCACCTGCTAGCCCTATCCCCATCCTTCTCAAAATTCTCCATCCCACATCCACCCTAAATTTAGCCCGTCCTCAAACAAGATCGTAATAAAAAATGCGCTATTTCTCTCAGATATAGAGATATTTTAGAAAAACTAATTGACAAAAGTGAAATTTTTCAATTTTCTTTCGCGAGAGCTTAAAATTTTGAGATATCAAAATTTGTGTCTAGAGCTTTATTGTAGAATGTAACGAGGCCTACAAAAAGGTCTCAATTCCGAGATAATGACAGAAAACGAAGTCAAGTTACAAAATTTTTTTTATTTAAAAAATAGAAATTCTGGTCATTTGCAGCAACAATCATCGTATTTTATGATGTGTAATATGTAAATTACATGAATAATCCCGTAACTTGCCTTTTTAAAATCATAATTTAGGTTTTTGAAATTCTCGTTGATGATATCTCAATCGCGAAAAATACAAGAGTGACATATCGTATATTACGAGATTCAAACACGCTAAATTCCGAGATTGGACCAACTTAAGATACGGGAAATATCTCGTAATTTACGACGTAAGAAAATAGGGAATTACCATTCTTTCAAATGGTAAATTATATTTACGATTCCCTTTTCCACAAGAACATTTCGCTGTGTGATTAATTCGCTCTATTTACTTATTGGGGCCCGATGAACTCAATTGGCCCACTATCAGACCTATTTTGATCTTCTGGTAAATCGGGAGTAAAGTAAACTTAAAGTAAACTTCAAATAAACGTCCGTTTAAAAAAATTGATTTGTCGGTCAAAATATTTTTTCAAGCAAATTTGTTTTTCTTCTAGAAACAATAATAATAATAATAATAATAGTAATGATAATAATAATGTTGTACTATTCGATTTCGATGACAAGGTCATCTATGTCGTTGAGTTCTCGGCTCCGGCTGATGACATCATCACGGTAAAGGAAGCGGAAAAGCGGCTCAAGCATCAACCACTCCTGTTTGAATTGCGTCAAGTGAACCGAGGATTGAAAGTTAA
>JAPYZM010002020.1:0-44063 GCA_030522845.1 Psyttalia concolor
TTTTATTGGTGGAACATCAGTGGAAAGTGATAAGAAAAAAGCCAATAATTGTCACATTGTGGTTGGGGCACCAGGTCGGGTCAAGCATCTAATTGATAAAGGATTTCTCAAGGTGGACAGTGTACGACTCATGGTACTTGACGAGGCTGACAAATTGATGGATATCAGTTTTCAATCAGATGTCAAGTGAGTAATCGAAAATAAATAAAGGAGTAACCAAGATAATTATCGTGATAATTTCTTTCGGTAGTTATATTTTTGCCAAATTACCGAAGAACAAGCAATTCATATCGTCCAGTGCAACCTATCCCGACGACTTGGACGTATTTTTATCGACGTACATGATATCACCAGTCGTGTTGACCCCTGATGATAAGGGTTCCATTCTAATCGGCCTCAAGCAATTCATTACTATTGTTCCATCCCACCCGAATACTATGAAACAGGTAAAATTTTTGTTTGTATAGAGAGTCAATGAATTCATGAACAAATTCGCCTATTCCTCCTTTTGTTACAGATACAGATGAAAGTGGAAGAATTGATAAAAATACTTGCAAAAGTTCCATTCAAACAATGTTTAATATTCTGCAACTATCAAACGAGGTAAAATAGCTCACTAGGCGTCAGTTTTTAACTAATATCCAGAAATTGAAGGCGGATAGCAAAATTTTTGTCATTGCCTCTTATATATAGCGAGTTGAGATCTAACATAAAAGGTTAACACAAAAGGGTCGATTGCTCCATTAGATTAACAAAAATTCTTTGAAAATTTTGTTAAGGGATAAGCCGACTTAACTCGGCTTATCAGTTCATTAGTTCTTTACTTAATTGAATCTCTTTCGAATTTTGTAGAGCTCAATCAATTTGCAATCGTGTGAATAATGGAGGATTCTCGTCGACGTATATCGTTGGAAGTCAAGACATGAAAAAACGCATCGAGACAATAACAAAATTGAAAAACTCCCAGTGTAGAATTCTATTCACGACTGACTTGACAGCTCGAGGAATTGATGCTGAGAATGTCAATCTCGTTATAAATTTTGATATACCAAGTGATGGAGCTACGTATCTTCATCGAATTGGTCGTTCCGGTCGTTATGGATCTCATGGAATTGCTATTAACATAGTATCAGAATTCGAATTGAAGAAATTCAGAAATCTCATGCACGCCGTGGGGGGAGAGAACTTTTCACTTTTAAAAATGCCCCATGAATATCCTCAGAATATATGGACAACTGATGATTCAACTTATGAGAGAATTTTTGCAGAGCCGGAAATGATGACAATTGATAAAGATTCAGATTCTCCAATTACGAATTCAGTAACGCCTGAAGTATTTTCCGACGAGGGCTCCTCCACTCTCCATCATCTGAATGGCAAATCCGTCTCCAACCTCAGTGAGCAATGCAGGAGGTTTCAGGAGAACTCGAATCCCAAGGAATCACAAAATCTCACTGCCCTCGTGAAAGAGCTCTTGGATGACTACAAGACTGGCAATTTAAAAATTCGCGAATCGCTGGAAATTAAAAAATCACCAAAGCTTGAGATTCTTCAAATAAAATGTTTACCAGATGAACCTTCACAGTATCAATTGCTGAATGATAAAGTGACATTTTCAGTGAGTCTGTTGCCAGATGCGGAGGAGTCCAATGTTGATGATTTGTTGGAATTCTTGGATTATGATATTACCGTGAAGAAAGGTGAAGAGTCATCAGCTGTTTTAGAAACTACTGAGACTTCAGATGATTTTGAAAATTCTCAAAACGTTGAGTTTTCCATAATTAATGACAATGGTGATGCAGGAGTTAATCAGACCTCCTCCAACATTGACCTCTCTCTAGAAAATAATTCTTCTCCCGTTGTCTCCCAAACAATTGAGAAGAAATCTGTGGAAGCTACTGATACTAGTAGAGCCAAAAAAGTTAAACGATTCAGAGAGATTTCCGAGTCATGCCCCTGGACTGTTAATCCATCAAGTGTCCAAAAATATTTTAATTCTAGCGCACAATCTCATCGTAATAAATACTTCGATAACAATGTTGATCACTTTGCCAATGTTGACCCCACGAATTCGGAGAAAAGTGATTTTTATTATGTAAAACAATGTCACAAGGGTATTGATGAATTTTTGGATGGACTCAGTTTTGATACTCAACTTCTCCATTTACAGGAATATCTGTCGTTAATTTTGGATTGAGAATAAATGGAATCAGTATTATTCAGACAATGAACCTGCATTTTTATATTGTCGTTTTCCAATGGATTTAGACACTTAAAATTATTTTATTCCTCACTATATGATGAAGTAAGATTAATATTAACTTGAGAAAATATGAATAAATCACCGGAACTACTCGATTTCACTCGATGAGTGAATATGGCTTAATTGACTCGATTGTTACAACGAATATTCAAGTACAGAAAAACAGATTATATCCAATAGCTGTTTATTACTGATTACTTAGACATAAAAACATGAAAATCATCAGGATAATATTGCTCATCATTCCTCATTTACTGTGAAAATATATCTTCTTTGCTTTTTTCGGGTAATTAGACCAGGCGAGGGTTACTAAAATCAGGAATCCTAATCCAGTGGAATAATTCGACGTTTTGAACGCAATTGACCAAACTCTTAACCATTAAGATTGATACCTGATTTTTTAATTCAAAATCATAACGAATATTTTTGAGTTGATTTTATCTCTAGAAGCTGATGAAAGCTTTGGTAAAAGTATGTTCACTTTCTCAAGCGGTTAAGAGAGTTTAGATAATATCTTTGATCCGAATTTAGTTGTTCTTCTAGGCTTACGATGCCCACGCCTCTAATTGCTTGAGGTCTTCGTCTTCCTCCACAGCTTTCGCTTCTAAAAAAAAAAAAACAAGAAATTTAATAGTCTGACCAGCGGAAATATTTCCAACGAGAGAGGATACGTACTTGTCTTTTTAGGTGGCACCACAGGTTCTGTTGATGCAGGAACTGCGGGGAGCTCGGCAGTACCTTCAACCCCCAGTAACTCCTCGTCAAGTGCCTCCTGTTCCAATTCCTCTAGCTCCTTCTCAAGCTCGTCCTCGTCGATATCGTGGCCGAAGGCGACTGGATTCGATATCGCATCAGATATTTCTTTGGCAACGTCTTGCTGCTCCGCAATATCGTCCATCATATCATGTACTTGATCGACATCCCTGAAATATAACGATTCCAATCAGTTTGAACTGTTGCAAACATTTTAATGGTCTCAAGACTTGAAACATGCAAATATCTAGACTTGTATTAAGACTTTCTAACCAGAGTTGATTTTTTAAATTTTGGGTGGGATTAAAAATTTGGGAAAAATTAAATAGATCTTACATGTGAAGATGAGCAGCTTTGAGAGCATCAGCTGCATTTTTCATAGTTTGTAATACAGTTGTGTTGGTGTTAGCGCTCTCCAGTGCTTCTCTTTGCATCTCAATAGTTGATAAAGTGCCATCGATTTGTTGTAATTGTTTCTCATATCGCTTCTTTCGTTTGAGAGCTTGAATTGCAGCTATAATAAATCATTACAGATTATTATTGGAATTGTCCACCATTGATGACAGGAATAACTGATTTATTTGGTCTGAAGAGTTGTCACCGGATACAATCATATAATTTCAGGAGTGAAATGGTAAAACGGGATAAGTCAATCTATGTCTTAACGGAGTTTTCGAAGAAGTTTGCTGAATCCATGGAACCTTGGAAATGTATGTGCTAACCTCTTTCATTGCTCTCAACTCGTTCTACAAAAAAGACCTCAACAAAAATATTGTCTCCTCTTTACATTCTTAGATATTCATTAAAACCTGATCAACAGGCAAAATTGACTCAAATCTTTTACCCCTTCCCTTCCGATGGAATTTCCAAGGTCTCTCTGGACGCTGTACCACAGAGTGAATCAAATATTGGCAATTTTAAGTGGTTAACTGTGCGTCTAATTTCAGAGCAATGTATGCATGTCAAATTCGTCATTAGAAAAAAAGACAGACTAATTACAAACGATCTCGACAATAAACTCTATCAGATTTTGTGTCTGTCAACAGTCACGTCATAATAATGTCTGACTCAATCTCATTGGAATGTTTACGATATCAATATACTCTCTACTCGCCCCGGCCAATTTAACACTGATAAAAGTACCTCTCTTATTTTTGTTGCCATTCTTCTTCGCCGTGACAATCTCCTGTTCAATTTTACCCTCGAGGAAATCCTGTTTTTTAATCAGCATTTCCTCTGTTTCACGCAATTTTTGTATTGCTTCGGTGGTGGTTGGCCCTGCAGGCTCCTTTTTTCCACCAAAAACTTTACTGAAGAAACTCATTTTTGATTTTTTACTTCCGTATAATCCCCTAGACACACACACAATTTATAATTCACTAATTATCATGTAACGTCAATCCTTGAAATTCCGTATGTCGTAACGCAAAATTCAGGTGAAACTTTATTCTAGATGTCTGCCATTTGTCAAATACGCGAACAAGGGAGTAAATACGTCATGGTCAGAATCATCGAGTGTTTTCCTAGAGAACGAGAAGACCCCAGGGTGCCATCTTCTGTATCTAACTTGAAACTGATCACTGATGTCAACTGTAAATAATACGAGGTTGATCTCTGCCCTACCGACTCTCTTTGACCGACAACGACGTCATTATAGTGGAACTGTTGTCTTGTACAGCTGACCCAATCGTGCCAGCTGAATTTTCACAAGTCTTGAAAGCGCGTTGTGATGATCGCAAGTGTCAAACACACTTCAAAATAATTCTAGGAGTCTCCCGAATGCACTGAATAATCGTGGAATTTGTGCAATTGTAGTAAACAATTGATAATTGTGGATAATGGAGACAATTAATAAACTCGAGAGTGACATATTCGATGAGAGTGAGTTTCAACTGTCCCCGGATCTCGAGGATGACGTCGTCCAGGAGGTACTCAGAACTGGAACTGATTTGCGTCAGTACTCGAGACAGATTGAGAAGGAACTGAAGGAAGTAGAGAATAAGAGCATTCAGGATTATATCAAAGAGAGCCAGAACATCGCCAGTTTGCACAATCAGATTTCAGCTTGTGACAATATTTTAGAGAAAATGGAGTCAATGTTGATTGGCTTCCAAACAGATCTGGGTAGCATCTCCACGGAAATACTGAATCTCCAGAGACGATCGATAGCCATGAGCCAACAGCTGTCCAATAGGCAGTCAATCAGAGGTCCATTGAGTCAATTCATTGAGGATATGACCGTTTCTGAATCCTTGATAATGGGCATTATGGAGTGTCCAGTGACAGATAAGGATTTTCTTTCTCACCTGCAGACACTCAACCACAAAATTAATTTCATCAAAGAGCAGAGCTTCAAAGAGGCCAAATCAACTGTCGATGTTAGGGACAATGTCGAGAAATTGAAGATCAAAGCAATGGCCAAGATAAGAACTTATTTGCTGGAGCAGATATATAAATTTCGCAAGCCAATGAGCAATTATCAGGTGCCCCAGAACAACATGTTGAAGTACAAATTTTTCTTTGAATTTATTCTTGCTAATGAGAGAAATGTTGCTGAGGAGATTTGTGGCGAGTATGTTGATACAATGAGCAAAATTTATTACTCGTACTTCAAGAGTTACTCATCGAGACTCATGAAATTGCAATTCGAGGAGAAACCATCGAAGGATGATCTGATGGGGGTAGAGGACAATGTTGGCAGAGGAATATTTCATAAGACAACGTTGAAGCACAGGGGAACGGTTTTTTCTATTGGAACGAGGGGTGAAGTGTTGGGTAGCCAGCTGGAGGAGCCGATCATTGTTCCTCATACGGCGTCGAAAATTAGGTATCATTACGAGGCACTGTTCAGAAGTGAGCAATATGCTCTCGTGGACAATGCCTGTCGTGAATATCTATTTTTAACTGAATTTTTCAAAGTCAGGGGAGCACAGGCTATGGACATATTCAATCAGGTGATGGGGAGTACTCTGAGTCTGATGCAGAAAAATTTACAATCATTCGTTGACGACTGCTATGACACAATTGCCCTCTTTCTGTGCCTCCATTTGGTAATGAGATATCAGATGACGTGCCATAAACGTGCTGTGCCAGCACTTGACAAGTACTGGGACAATTTGACAGCCATCATATGGCCAAGATTTTATACTGTCTTCACATTGAATATACAGAGTGTCAAGGATTGTGATCCACTCAAGTTTCAGAAAGAAACGGGGCCACATTATGTGAGTGATTAGAAAATTAAATCAATAAATCAAATTGAATTCCATTAATTCTGCATTATCGTTACAATAAATAATTGAACCATAGATTGTGTTGAACATATATAGGGGTTCTCGTTATTTTAAATTTATGTCGTAAACGAGTGATTTTGGAGAAAAATTACATTAAATATTTTTTCGCTAGAATTTCATCGTCTTTAAAAAAGTTCTTTTGACAATTTCTCCTAGAGTTTGTCGTTCACGAGATAAATACGAAATTGTGAGCCTAGTTTGACAAGTTTATTGAAAATCTTTAAAAAACATTTGTTTTCCATCAGATTACTAGAAGATATGCAGAATTTTCAGCAGCAATGGTCGGAGTTGGCGAGGGATTCCCGTGTGAGGGGGCAAATCAACTTCTAGCCGAACTACGAGAGGCTGTTCAGTGTTATTTACTTAGAATGGCTGCAATTTTTACAAATAGAACTCAGCAGTTGGTGTTTCTCATCAATAACTATGATCTGGTGCTCGGCGTGCTAATGGTGAACTTAAAACTCATTAATAATTTTATAACATACAGTCGAGATTCCATATAAAATACATTAACAAATTAATTTTAATGTGATTGACAGAATTATTATTTTTCTCTCACTATAATGACTCCAATAATTGATGATCAATATTTTATCAATTTCGTAGGAGAGAACACGAGATAATTCCAAAGAAGCTGAGAGTTTTCGTGAGCAATTGAACTCTCGTTCCTCCGAGTACGTGGAAGAGGTACTGTCTCCTCATTTTGGTGGTATAATTCAACTGGTGAAAGAATCCGAAGCCATGGCTGAAAAAGGTTTAACTGAGGATTTGAAGCGTCAAGAGCCACGATCACTCGATCTCGTACAGTCATTCACGAATAATTGGAAACGTTCACTCGAGGAGATCAACCGTGAAGTTTTAAAATCATTTCCAAATCTGGTGTTGGGAGCTGCACTTGTACAGAGAGCTATGACACAACTTGTTCAGTACTATCATCGATTGCATAAGATTCTCCCTGCGAATGCCAGAGCACAGTTGACAAATATTCATCACATCATGGTTGAGATAAAAAAATATAAAACTAATTACTGATTACTGAATTCATAGGATCAATGAGATTGATTACTCTTTATTTATAAGGTCTACAATTTTTAATTTGTTAATAAAGGAATATTTGATTGAGAGTTTATCAACTGTACAGCTGGAATTATATTTTCAAATAGAAACCGAATTAATGATTTCTTCGGGATGAATTTCAATTAACCCAAATTAATTACAGTCTACCTCTCTACTGTTTTTTAAACCATTTTATAGCAAAGCAAATTTAATAATAATAGATGGGAAAGGAGACCAAGAAGAAGAAAATGTCATAAACAAAAGAGAATCATAAAAAACAGTTTGAATCTAGATTCTCCGATAAAAAAATTAAAATGAATGTTTAAAAATTATCCCCCTCTCTTTCCTGCCCTCTCACTAATCAGCTGATCATTCCCTCCCCCGCACAATCATCCATTCTCCATCCATTCACAGGAATCCCCGCGTTTCTCCGATGAAGTGACTCGTACTATGTCAACATCTTCAGCTGTAGCAATAGAAATTCTCAAAAAAAAGATCTGAAAATATTCTCCATTCACTAATCCTTAGGATGATATAGATCCGGTGACATTCCGGTTCGATCTGAATTCCCGCCGAGCGCAGCGAGAGAAAAAAAGTCGTTGAGGGCCTGTTTTTTCAGTCAGTACCACGTCAGGCGTTCGGGGCGACTGTTGTATTCGTCAAATCGCAACGAGAAAGTCAACAAAATCGGACATCTCGAGATTTACAATAATTATTCTTTCGTTTATTTATTTAGTGGAGTGGAGAGTTCATTGTGAAGTTTATGGAGTTGTGAAGTGAGGACAATTGGACTGAGGGTTACCATGACGTTTTGGAGATAGGATGAAGCTCTTCCGCATCTACTGGACTCTCCTTCTCATCTCTGCCGTGTCCAGGTATTAATTTGAGGCTTTTATCACTGATTTTGGGGGACTACTTTTTGGTTTTTGGGAATGAGACGGAGTTGGGCATGGGCAGTGGAGATTTTTGGATTTTGAGGTTAGAGAAGCCCCGGAAGGCTTGAGATGTGAGACTGACGTGGTCATTTTTTATTGATTGAATCTACGGGGGAATGAAAATTAATTGAAGGGGGGTCAGGATGTAAATGGTTGATTAAGTTGTTTTTTTTTGTGAGGGAGAAATTGGGAATTTGGGAGGAATTTTGCATGGCGAGAGGGATTAATTAGAATGGAGGATTATTTTGTCGCTTGCAAATGCTCCAGTTATTCTCGTTTTTTGAGAAGTTGAAATTGTTTTTTTTGCTAAAACTGTCAATTTATTTATTCTTTGTATCTTTAATTATAATACTGGTACCCACTGATCCACTGAAAGGTCCAGACTAGAAAGTAATTTTTCCTTAATTTTGGAAAAAAACGTTTTTTGATTTGCAATATTATATCCTTTCCGTTTGTCATATGTCCACAGTTGCCTTTTATTCATAATAGTCGCCTCCGAGAGTGCCCATGGCCCCCGCCAAAAACACCAGCTCAGTCAAATCAAGCTGAGGGATAATATCACAGTCCAAGAAGGAACAGATACTGCAACTGAAATTCTAGATGCTCTCAGTATTTTACATGAGGAAAATCATGAAGACGCAATCGACAAGACTGACACGCACGAGGAGAAGTCCGAGGTAATCTCCATTTCCTCATGTTTCCTTGTATTAATTTTTTATTTTGCATTTAATAATGCAAAGATCAATTCCGCAAATATTGACTGATAATTTGTCTTTCAGGGGGAGAATGCATTGAAGAACGAAGAAAATACAAGGAATGGGAAATTGGATGGGATCAATGATAGTGTCACACAACAGCCGAATTTATCGCAGGGGTAAGTCCTTCAGATGACGTCTTTATTTTTATTTTTACTTAAATTTATCAGAAGAAATAGAATTTTCCGATTCTGAAATCCAAAATATGAAGAAAATGATGAAAATGTTCTCTAAAAAAGTTTCATCAACAAACTCTAATGTTTTACTAAATTGATTCAGTAAAAGTTTTTTGGATTTCTTACTTTTTATTAGCTAACAATATATCATCAGAAATCAATATTGAGCTCGCGATAAGTGAAAGAATTTTATTTCAGAAGAATAAAGTAAGAATAAGGTATTTATCGATGTGTAGCGAATTCCAAGCGAAATTCAATATTGAAACAATCGCCGTTTATCAATGTAATGACTTGTACTTATGATAAATGTGGATTCAGTAGTGGGAGAACTGGGCTCACGTAGTCACGTGGATCTCACTGCCGGTTAAACCGAGTTTAGTGGACGTGACGTCAATATCCGACGTTCATTATCTGT
Organism: Psyttalia concolor; assembly: GCA_030522845.1. Lineage (NCBI taxonomy): Eukaryota > Metazoa > Arthropoda > Insecta > Hymenoptera > Braconidae > Psyttalia > Psyttalia concolor. The sequence goes on from JAPYZM010002020.1 coordinate 9,647, forward strand.
TCCTTATCATAATTATTTTCTAATTTTGATAAGGAAATCATATTCGCATCAAATTACGAATTTCGGAAAACCGGGGAAAATGGAATCAACCGATGCGGAAGAGGAAGTGGGGAGAAGACAAACTTATCCCTTACATTGACATTTTTTTCATTTTTTCGGTTACTTAGTACACAAAGGTTATTAAAAAATAAACATTTGGTGATGTGAACCGATGCAGAAATCTAAAAAGAAAGTCGCCAGAATTTCCCATCTAAGTTTTCGGGCATTTAAAAGAAGTAAACCATCCCCTGCCCTCCTTAACAAGGAAATTCACTGCTGAATGAATTCCCGGAAACTCCCTCTCCAACTGTAAATAAGCTTGCTAAGTTATGAGCTTCATAATCTGTGATTATCCAACTGACATTTCAGAAAAAAATATTCAGTTACTTCGCAATAGTTCTCCCGATAGACGTCATACAGATATTTTCAGCGAATGCTCCAACAAATTCTTATCTCCTAGCATTTAGAACTGAATATTTTTCCAACAGTAATAATATTTTTTTATCCATCCTTCACTACCCAATTATCTTATTTTTATCGTATTTTTCATATTTATAAATGTAATTGTTACAATTGCAAGGGGCCAACAATTTTTTGGCAGTTATTTACCCACTCGCCGGACTTAAAATTCATCTCGTTACCATTCTCAACATAAAAAAATTCTTTTCAATTTGAATTCCAAATTTGTCTTTGCAATATTTTGCCGCGATGGCGAATTACTCACGATTATCCTGTCGTCACAATCGAGGGTCACGCATCGATCATCGACTGCTGACTAGCGCACGTTTTTCTCGCTAAATATAGAAATTCGCATGCCTAGACAGTAATAGAGTGTTTTTATAAAGCACGTGGATATCTAACGTATCTATTACGGTCTCAAATATCGTGAAACCTGTTTATTGACAGGTGCAGGGAATGGTCAACCGTGAATTATTCCATTTGAAAACGTAGCATTTAATTCCATAAATAATTTAGCAGTGAAGTGGTAGAACGATTTAAGACAACGTTTATTATTCGTCAGTTTTTAATGAATATCAATTAATGTGATAGGAATAGCAAAATTATCGTTAAGCCCTTTTTCGTAGAACGAATTGAGAGCTATAAAAAATGTTCTTGCAAAAATTCCGAAAGCTCCATTAGATTTGGAAAAATTCTTCGAAATTTCTATTGAGAGATAAAACGCAATCTGCTTGACTTTCCGACGGTTTCCAAAGAAAAAAGTGATTGCGAATCAAATAAATTAGTGTTTTCTCAGCCCTCGGCATTCCTCCAAACATTATTGAGTTTAATGAGATTACTTATTGAATTCTCCGACTTTGTGAACATTGGAGCTGTTCTCACCTGAGCACGAGGAAGCCCCGGAATATTTATTCAGACATGGCTGACCAATAATAGGAATATTTGCGAGCACTGGTGGACGAATGTCAAGGTCACCAAGAAGCCCCGATGATTGTCGTACCACGCGGCCAGCAGACCGATAATACCGAATGACCGTTGACTGTACGGACGATTGTCATCCGCGTACTCGTGCCCGTTTTCCTCGACTCATCCTTTCGGCGTCGCACAATTATCCGATTTTTTTAAAGCGGATTTTTCTTGTCTCGATGTGGCTTCTGTTGGTATTTTCCTTCCTCAAATGTAAATAATAGGGAGTGTTACCAGATTCGTCGGTTTTATACAGTCTTTGGTAGGGGATGAGGAATCGCCGATTATTCGCCAGGGGTCGGCCAATCTTAGCGGAAATTGGGCCAGTATCGGGCTACCATTGGTCATTTCTCAGGTCCTTTCCAGGTAATCTTTCTTTTTTGAAATTTGAAAAATTAAAAAGAAAAACTTTTAAAGCATTACATTACATTATTTATTTTCTCTTGTATTCTTCTTCTGCATTTGCAACGGAAAATACATTCCGGGCCCCAGATATTTGGAATCTTAACATTTTATAATATCTAATATTTCTATATTTACATGGGATTTATTTTTCGAAATAATATGTTGTAATTCAGTAGTAAACGGGTACAACGAGGCAGCTGCATTTTTGCAAGGGGTAGTCTTCCATCAATAAATGATAAATTAACGGAGATATCGAAATTTTTTTTATAACCTTTTTGGTACAGCAAAGGGTGAACTGGAAAAGAGGTTCTCCATAAAGTTTTGCTACCACTCGTCTTTTACGAGATATCCAGTAAAAGGCACCGACTTCCGTTTATCATTTCGTTTTTTTTCTGCACTAAATTCTGATGATAGAGCCTTGAAAAAAAATTTACGTAAAAAATTAGGAAATGAGAGGGAGAATTAAATGTCCATACGTCGAGTGGCGAATTTTGAATAACGAGGCAATTGAATTTCGAAAAAATGAATGCATTTTTTTATCCGCTTAAAATGTGAGGAAATTGGAACGTTTCACACAGGACGCCCAGTATGAGACATCATCTCACGAGACTGGACAAAACATTAACCACTAGGAGTTGAATCCTACAAACGTATTTGGTAGTTTTGAAACGTGTTAGGAACCAGTTTCAATGTGTCAGATGATTTCCCGTCCAGTCAAGTACTTTTTCAACGGGTGAGAAAAAGTTTTTCCGATCTAGGGCAGAACTGTCTCCATTCGCTGCGCTCTCATGAATGTAATGGAGATAGTGAGACGATTAATCGATGAATTATTAGTTGTCAGTCAGTAATACACGGATCACAGATTTTCACTGAAATAATCCAAGTATTTATTACAGTTGACGCTAATACGAAATTTTTGCTTTATTGTACGTTTGCTCGTGTCAATCAAAAAAGGAAAAAAACCAATAATTCGCGATTACGAAATTGTCGCCGAATTTTATATTCAAATTAAAAATGTATCGAGAATGTATAAATAAATGATTTCAGGGTACAAGAATTTGTCAAATCAAATATTTCGAATTTAATAAATTTTTGTGTTTACGATTTTGCAATTAGTTATTAATTTCGGTGGAATTTTCAGTTGGCTTTTCAGCAGAAGCTGATTGTGCAAAAGCCACTATTCAAATTAGTGGACAGTAATTAATACTGCATCGATTTATTCACTGATTGTGTGTGTGTGCGGCAGGGAGAGGGGGGAGTAAAAACATCGATTGAAATAACATTCTGCCGTTGTTGATTTGAATTGGATTCATGTAATTGAAAACATCTGCGTCGGCTGGGGATGTTGCGATTAAATGAACTGCAGAGAATTTTTATATTTCGAAGAAAAAAATCAAGAATTGAGAAGTGGGCTCGGTTAAACGAATTTTAGTCTCAAGTCAATTCGATGAATGAGCTTTCTATCTTATGATTGAAAGATTTTAGTCGGTGATAAGGTTTTTGATTAATTTATGTCATATTTCAGTTTTTTATTCCAAGAGGTTCGATTTTTTTATTTTTATTCCACAGTTAGGGTTCGATTTGTTGAAAATATTAATTTCCTAAATAGATTATTCGTTATTAATTATTCCTGTCCCAGAAATTAAATGTTTGGGTATAGTTTAAAAATCAAACCAAAAATTGAGAATTTTTTTCCGATTTTTTTTTATCATTCGAGTTTTATTTGTCGGAATATGTTCTCATGAGGGCCCGAGGGCCTTATTTGCCGCCTAAGAATATTTTTGATTTTTTTTTCATTTTGAAGAATCGAGTAATTACAAATATTTGACGAAAAAGTTGAAAAATTAGAATTCTAAAATTGATAATTTATCTCATAATGTTTATTATTTGAGTCAATCAATTCCATTTTGAGGTGTTTTGACAATTTGTCAGCGCTTTCACGAAAGTTCCTTATTCCAAGTACTTAGAGATCGGAAAAAAAATCTTTTCATTACGCTGTGTCGGAAAAGTACTTTTTCGACACATTGAAATGAAATAGTATATTTCGTAACAAGTGAAATACAATGTTTTTTGACTCGTGGGATTATATCAGTCGCCTTCGGCTCATGATATAAATCTCCCACTCGCCAAAAACCATTTTTTTCCACTTGTTACGAAATATACTATTTCATCACGCTGTGTCGGAAAAGTCACTTTTCAGTCACGCTCCGCTTCGCATCGAGCGACTGAAAAGTACTTTTTCGACACATTGAGATGAAAAATATTCGCCAAAAAACATTTTTTTTCACTTGTTACGAAATATACTATTTCAAAAAGATTTTTACAGTCGTCACAGAGGGAAAAATTTGGCCACTTAATTCAAATCGGACTGAATTTAACAGACTTCAAGTTATAAAAAAAACTGAACCACAAAAAAAATCTCATGTTTGAATTGAACAGCGAAAAAAATCGGAAGATATTTAAAGAAAATTTTAATCAAAATTGTCAAAGGGAGGTCCAGGTTGGCGCATTTGCCCTGGAATCCCTCATATTGAAATCTGCGATGGGTATGGCATACGCCCATTGGCGAACGCGCCTGTTTTTTAGCCCCTCCACCCACTTTTGTATTGCGGTTTTCAGTACTCGCGACATGTTCGGGCTTCAGTCATTCTAGTGGCGCTCACGCGTCCACTGCTTTATCACTTAGCCGGCCCGATAATGGAACTTATCATCACATTCCGGTGGTGTTAATTTCCTCCGATGAAACTTGAGAATTTTGGAGACATGGGACAGAAAAAAATCCCCGAGTTGTGATATAAAAATACTCAATTTTTCTTAATCTTCGATTTCACTTCGATTCGATGAACTAGAACTCTCCCGTCAGTGAGGACTCATCATTTCAACAATTTCGAGACAACATATGGACAATGTGGTTCAAATATTTTACTCAGTGTCACTCAATGTTCTTTTATCAGTGAGAAGTGATGTCAATATTTTCAGCCAGTGGTATAACAATTGCCCATAATACGGAGACCACTCAATAAACAAATGGACTTGAAGGTTTTTGAGAAAATAATAAAATGGGAAATTGAGTTGGAAGTATTTATGACCGCTGCAGGGAATATTTCTTTGGCGAATTTTTTTTTTTTGCGCTGTAATCCCGTTCCGAGTGATTAAAACCGTTAGTAGATTTCTGCTGGTTTCAATGGTTTTTAAAAATTGACATTAGGGAATTGTCGGAGGGGAGAAGGGATTTCTATTTAGATTCAGGAATTTTTTTTTTGCTTTTTTTTGGGTTGAGGGGGAAGTCATTGAGATAATTGGAGATATAATGCCATTAATTTCTCCTCCCCGCAACATAATACGGATGCTCGGGTCGCGTGTCTACTATTTTTAAATTCAGTAACTGTTTTAGAATGGGACATTCAAATGTCCCAGAAAATAGTTGTTGTACAGGTGGTTGGTTGCCCTCACGTTTAAATGAAAATTGTCGAGAGATATTTCAAATCAATATTTCAGAATTGAAATATCAATTCTAGTATTGAGGAATTGCAATAGCTCAACTCATAAACAATTCTTTTTATTTTTGAGGTTTTCTGTTGGTTTGATTGTTCAATTAAAAAAATGGAATTTCCGAGGGACATTCAGTCGGAAATTTATTAACATCTTTTCTCCAATAATAACTCGTCTATTAAAAATTGAATTTCAATGTCTGCTAATGGCACAAAAACTGGGAATCTTTTTTTAAAAGCAGAAATTGGTAAAAAAATGTCGCTTTATTTGCAAAATCCACTGACTGCTCGAGGTACTGCAGAAGCACGTTAAATTATTACAACAAAAAGTATGACATTGTTGCAATTAACACAATTTATTACTGCACTTCAACTCTCCTCGTATTTATTTGTTAAATAAATATCGAGTGCGAAAATAGAGGCGGCGAAAATGGCAAAAATTCCGCTTGCCAGCATTTGATCCAAGTATTGGTCGATGTTGGGTCCCAGGGTATTCCTGTCGTACGTATCGTAATTGTGAAGGATTACTGCGCCAGCACTCAAGGTCAGAAGAGCTCCCAATACCGCAAAGCACATTGCCTGAAGATAAAAAAATTAATTAAACCATTAGGTAATTAACGTTAAAGAAATCCGAACGAATGAATTTTCTTTTACGTGAGAACCCTCAAAGATTTCAAGTGAAAAATTAATTAAAATTCTTCCTCCTTATTTTTTGTTTTTAAGCGTTTGAGACATTTGCAGGGGATCTCCTGTAAAAACTGAAGATTAAATAATCTCTTGGATTGGAGACTGAAATATTTTTTAATACATTCATCCAACTAAACTTGTATTCGGAAAGCCGATTTTTTGCGTAAATAAATGATTTTTGTTTCTGAAGTCACTCCGAAATCTCTTAGAGAAAGCTTTGAGCAAAGACGGTTTATTCAAAAACTTTTTCTTTTCTCTCGGTTTAAGCGTAATCGTCTTACCATATTTTTGACCATTTTCTCGCCGCACAGGTAACACAATATGACGATTGCATTGATCATTATGTAGCCACATAATGCTAGGTAAACGAGTCCTTTGCAGTTGTTGTCACTCATCATGTTTTTTCCATAATTGATGGGATCGATTATTAGTCCCAGGGAAATGACGCAGAATATCTGAGGATGACCGAAATAAATTGTCAAATTGGCATATCAAAATGGCGGACGATTCTAGGATCAATAAAATTATCATGAAAACTTCTGACGATTTTTTTTCTCAATTTTTTTCTTCAGGACATCAAGAAATTACCATTTTTAACAACATTTATTTATTAATTACCACAAATAATCGATAAATTCGAAATTTTTACAATGATTTTCTGAAAGATCATATTGAGTATAAAGAAAAAAAAATCATCAAACAATATTGAAAATTGTGGAAGTAATTAGATTAAAGTATAAATTTTTATAGAATTCGAAAAAAAATGTTCCCGCGAGGAAAACCCCTCGTCATTAAGTGTTTGAAGTGCACGAGACATTATTACAAAATATTTATTACGTACGAGTTCAATAATTTTACAGAAAAACGGCGAGTCCCTGAAGTATCCTCTGAGCCTCGTGCAAAAAGCGGGCGGAGAGTCACTTTCCTTGGCCATTTTTTTCAATTTTTCCCAGCAGTTTTTAACACCACTACCACCACTGAATCTCACTCTGTTCACAAAGATAAAGTAAATAAATAAATGAACTGGGAACAGTTGGAATTGATGGTCGCCCGGATGAAGAAAAATTTCCACACTGAATTTGTGATCTTCAACAGGAGAATCTTTCGACTCAAGTGTCAGAAATATGAGGCGGGGCGTTTTCTGTAACACTTTAAGTCCCCACTTTCACGGCTATGAGTTCAGAAACGCCTAAGTGCACTTAATTCGTAATTGGGGTAATTCCCAAGCAAGCGATCTCGGGTCACAGTGGAAATGACGATGTGTCAAGTTTTATTTTCAAATGTTACATCCTCTGATTTTCAGTCTAAAAAAAGATTCATCTTGTGTCAGAGAATTAGCAACAATTAACAATGATTTCATGTGAATCTGTAATTCATTTGCTGAAAAATCGTGAGGAGAATATGATGTATTACCGACGAAATGGGACAACCCTTGACCCTCACCCGCTTGGCATTAGGTGAGAATTTGTTTTTTATGATTTGGGAAGGTTGGAGATTTATGTCTCACTTTTTCTCTGATTTTTTAAATTAACCTGAACAAAATCAGATTTTCTTTAGCTTTTCCTCAGTAACTCGACTTTTATTCAGCTGATTTTCATCTAATGACTCCCAAAAATAAATTGAATCATAAGTAGAACAATCATTATTATTTTATCTTACCCATCTTCGCGCGTTTTTTAGTACTTCTCTAGAGACTTGTAATAATTAATTACTCGACAAAAAATTTGAAAAATTTTAATTTTCAGAATTACCTCACCTTTTATTTTTGTTATCACTTTCCTCTACGTAATATAATGAATTGAAACCAGCTAAACCGAGCTTGAGTTATAAAAAAAATACGAAAACCAAAGAAACCTTCATCTTTGAAATGGACACCCATAAAAATCGGGAACAAATTGAGACAACGTTTTCCAAAAAATCTCCATCAATTCCGAAATGAATGAGGGTCAGGCTGTGACTCATTAGCCATTGAATACCCACAATAATTTATCAACAATGTTGTGTCCTCATTGAATTGTTTACAAAAACAATTCTTAAAATTGTAAAAACATCTGTCAATTTCGTACATCTTCTGTCATTAATTGACACATAGAGTGAACCGTGAAAGCTCCTCCTCTTATTTCTCATCATTCAATCAATTGCTTTCTCTCCGTTTACGGTTTGACGTTGAAAATACAATATTTTTGCAACGTACAGGAGAGAACGTCTTCGAACTAATATAAAGGTGCATAATATCACGGGCAATCTCTTTCTCCTTTGATTTATTACTGCAGGCCAATGCAGCACTAGTGATCTGTATTTCTCCGCGATTCCCATATTTTTCCCCTTTTAATGACCAACTTTTCCCGATGAATGGAGAATAAATAAATAAATCATTTATTTATGAATTCAATATAAAAAATACAACATCACAGTTCATTTACAGTCACAAAATTAAATCGTTTCAATTACTTAAATGGAACTGAACATAAATTGAAAGTTGAATAATTATATATTTGAGTTTATTTCGAAAAATTAATTCTGCCGTAATTTGAAGATGAAGGGAGATGGAGAAATTTTCATTAGGAGCTTTTTTGTTGCTGCTATTTCGCTCTGTAGAGAAAATTTCTTATCAAAATTTTCGTTCCCTAGATATTGAGCGCTAAATGATACTAAGAAAAATTCAGGTATCCTAGTTTACCAATTCTCTGGAGAATTGAAGAAGCAAAGAGCAATAATAAAACTAGAAAATTTTATGAAAGCGGATTTATTAGGCGGTTTCGTCTAATCAATGCATAATGTTCGAGAAATTCCCATTCAGAGAAACATCTTTATAATACCTATAAAATATCAGGATGTAACACATGAGTGTCAACAACATTGTAAATAATATAATGTTTTGAGAAATGAGAGAAAAGTCTTCTTAACGCCTAAATACCCTGTGGCTTTTTAAAAAAATTATAATTTAATTGATTTATTGTCTTCTCATGTTCAAATGATTTCTTTCAAAAAATCAATAAATGCCCTTTTGTCCAAAGTAAATATCAATTGAAATGTCGTTGACATCATCTGAATTTATTATTCCTTCTATTTCATCATTATATTTCAATTGAACAATTGATAAATTTTTAGTCACAATTTGTCGATAAACTTTGTCCTCACCATTTGATTGCATGTGGAATTCCTAATTTAAAAATTTTGTTACCCTGGTCACCTCAAAATTCCTTGACCCGAAATAATTAAATCCAATTGAACGGGAGAATATCTCCACAATAAAATACTCTCGTTCCCAATTGTAACTGCATTAGTAACCGGGGGGAATTTAATTACTCCATGCGTGAGTGATAACTGCGAGTTGAATGGAATTTTGAAATGGGCACTCGGTGTGGGAGGACATGGCATCCGGACCAAACTTGATTAAACTAAAATTCGTGAAATGTCAGAAAAAAAAACCTGTATAAACTTTTATCGAAAAAAAAGTCGAATACCATGCGAATTGTTAGTTTGAAATTCCCTCCGACCAAAAATTAACAAAATTGACAACCGAATATGTCTAACGTATTTTTGCATTTTTTTCAATTAAATTTCAAATATTCACTTCACTACAAAATATGGAAAAAAAGGGCATTGACAATTTTCTTGAGGCTGATTTTTTCATAAAAAAGATTAGAAATTCATATTCATTAACTTTTTTATTCAAAGAGCAGAAAAAAATGTTCTCCATGTGAGCCTTCTTTTAATTATTGCATAACTAATCTTTAAAAAATCCATCCGCAATCCGAACGAAATTTATAACACATGTCATACAAGTTGAACAATTGGTCGTAAAATCCCACACGCTCAAGCATGTGCAATGACTTCCGATCTGGAATGTTATTATCTTCGCGCTCTTATCGTCCACCTCGTACCCTTATTTTTCCCAATTTTTCTCAGCCAATGTATCCCCAGCGCCAATTCAGATTGCCCGTGGGTCGATTGTATTGCCTCGCCCAAACAGGTTCGCTCACATGCATCACAGGAAGTGTTAGAAAAATATAACAGTATGTGCGCGGGCGAGCAGCCGACAAGATTTCACATTCGTTCTAGACTTCCAAGTGTCAGACACTTAATCGGCATATCATTAAAGTCGTCAATCGCTAAATTTTCCTTCCTTCATTGCATTTCGTGAAAGACGACAATAGAGCAGATAAACAAAAATGCTTTAACAAAAACAAAAGTCCGCTGACTGTTGGCCAGGGGTCAGCCAGCATTGGGATTTTGTCAATTGCCAATTATTTGTTGAAACATTCCTGTAATGCCCGAGGAAATTTTCCCCGCTTCACTTGCAAATGATCATTACATAATATAAAACTATCTATCATTATTAACAAAATAAAAAGTCGAAGAATTCTAATAAGACCCTAATCCCGAGCAACTCTCGACAATCCCCGCAAGTTTTGAGTTTCAAATATCTCAAACGAACACCTGATATTGTCGATGTGACCGGTGAAAGCTCAAACGTAAATCAATTCCCTCAATCCTCCGCGAACGTATTCACTTGATAATAGAAACTGCAACACCCGACATTAATCCAGAAGATCAACTCCCGTGACATCCCTATCTCATCATCCAATCAATTAACGTCACTGGATAAAAGCACAAAAAAATTCAGAAAGACACTTATTTTACCTTAAAAAAAGGTAAAATAAATCCCTCCTCTCTTCCTCTCGAAATACCACCGAAGTCGAGTGGAGATGGATTACGACAAGTTCCGGCCACTTTCTATACCTGTAAAGAATGAAATTCACTCGGTACCAGTCATTAAGCAAAAAACCGGTAGTTAATTTCAGCTTTCCACCCCTTTTTCCCATGGCAATCGAAGCGACATGGATTGACAAAACTCCCAATACATGCTTTCATCCAATCGTTCAGCCCCTCTTTCTCGTTGAATTTTAAATCCTATCCATTAAAAGGAAAATGGTGTGGGTATCGGAAACCGGGACAATGGCAGAAGATCGATATAATTAAGTACTTCCTCCCAAGAAGCTCAGCCGATTCTCTGTATAAAAGAGAATAACAAATTAATTTCATACAAAGTATCGGCTATTTCCACACTCAAACAGAAATTCCAATAGATAGCTTTCAAGACTTGCTGAATAAACTCAAAAGTTCCAAGTGTTGTAATGACAAATTTGAGCAAGAACATCACTTGTGTCGTATTATATGGCTCAAACAAATGTGAAAAATCGTGACGCACGGTTAACGACGAGTCGGACATGTCAAAAGTCGTCACGACTGATTCTGGATGTTCCCTAAAGTGGAATGATGATAATTCACACCTGAAACCATCATCATTGAGACATCTTATTCATGCTGCTGCCATTTATCTAGCCGTTCTTGGTGCTTTGTGGTGTGTTCCTGCCTGTTTCTATAATCGGTGAGAACTTGTCGCACGAACTGATGATTTTTCCACAAGACAATTAGAATTCAATTTAATTTATTTCCTTGACGTACCAAAAGTTAATTTTTTATTTTACATCAACGCTAGCCGTTCTGTCTCCCCCCTGACCCCTTCCATCTAGTTCGGCGAACTTGGTTGAAGAAGTCGAGTAGTCTTTTAAAAGTCATACGGACCAATTTGGCCCAAGACCCTCAACCCCTTAAACAGTCGCAGCATTAGGAAATAACGATCCATGCTTCGTCATTAAATTCTGGCTATCATTATATGATTTCAGAATATCAGAAACCGGTCAATCAGTTGTCCTAACTCTCGTAGACTCAGCCTCCGCCGAGCTCCAGAATCTGGCGGAACCCCGCCTGTCGTCGGAAGTCCCATCAAGACCATCAACAAAAAATCTTACAGTTCCACCACCGACAGCTCTAGACTCAGAGACGACAATAACTCTGTCATCTCCAGGAGTGCCTCGTCCCCCATTTGTATCAACGCTTCTAGCAGCCGAAGAATTCAATCTTACAGATCCAAAGACTGCAGAACCTACGCCACATGAGCCGGACCAAATCCTGGTTGTCCGAGCAGATCAACGACCACTGGAGGAAATCATCCAAAATTCTGGAGAACCTCCGCTCGATCATGAAGTCCCAAAAGATGCCGAGGATTCGTCAAGCACAGAGGACACCCTTTCAACCTCTGGAGAATTTGAGGAGACAGCCCAGGGGAAGCTTGGCTCCGGAAGTCTTGAGGAGGCAGCCGCGGTTGTTCTGGATGGTCTCGTAGGATCAGGGGCCTCCGAACCCCATGAGGACATTCCGTCCTTCAGCGAGTGGACGCAGAAGCGTCTGGAGGAGGCGGAGAAGAAGAAAACTCATCCCAACGCCTCCATCCAGAATCCTGGAAATCCAGGTCGAGGTATTGGAAACATGAAAGTTAGATCAAAAAATTATGCATCTCCAGATTGCGGGGCAAAAGTCGTCGCCGCTAATCCTGAAGCGAGAAGTGCGCGAAGTATATTGGTATCCACCAGAGACGAATACATGCTCAATACTTGTACATCAAGAGTTTGGTTTGTTGTTGAATTGTGCGAAGCTATACAGGCCAAGAAAATTGAACTCGCCAATTTCGAACTCTTCAGTTCGTCCCCTAAAGATCTATCAGTTTTCGTGAGCGATCGATTTCCCACTAGAGACTGGAGTCCCGTTGGTCAATTCACAGCTAAAGATGAAAGGGACATTCAATCATTCGCCCTTCATCCGCATCTTTTCGGGAAATTCATCAAGATTGAATTGCACTCGCATTACGGAAGCGAGCATTTCTGCCCGATCTCCTTGTTCCGAGCGTATGGAACTAGTGAATTTGAGGTGCTCGAAACCGAGACTGAGATTCAGGAAATATCACATAGCGATGATGAAGATGATGATGAGGAGGTGTCGGACAACGATGGTGGAGATTCCTCAAGAAATCTCTTCGGCTCTGCCACAGATGTTGTCATTAGAATTGTCAAGAAAGCAGCTGAGGTCTTGGTTAAGACTGGTGACTCCACTCAGAGCAATAATACAAATCAAGAGAGCATTGGGAATAACATAACGTCAGTATTCGGTAATTGCATCACACCTAGGTACACAATTCTGTGTAATAATTGTACAGAAGACGTGATAGCTAGGGTATACGAGTTATTGAGCTGCCGAATCAATCAGCTGGTTTCGATTCTGAAGATCCCTTTCATCACTGAAACACTGCACGAGGAACTCTGCAGCTCTCATGGAGTGGATATTACAGACCATTCGCAGAAAAATACAGATCGCAATGTATCTTGGTCGAAAAATACTCCCGGCTTGGCATTCGCTTCAGTATTTTCTCGTGAATACGTCATAGGTCTTTGTAATGTCCTGGCAATAGAGGTCCAGAAGTCACTTGCGATTCCCATCTTTCAAGAGTCTGGGAATGCAGTGAATGGAACTTTGAATGAGACAAGCTCACACAGAGCAACGAAAGAGATCGCTTCAACTTCAACGACTACTACTTGTCAGCAAGACTCGGATGGCCTAAACTGTCGACCAACGCCCTCAGTCACCAAACACTCCTCGTTAGATTCAGCAATCGAGGAAGAACTGAACAAGGATTCAAAGCCTTCAAGTAGTATCGAGATCATAACCACTTCGGAGATCTTAGCTTCTCAGATAAAGCCCACGAAGACTCTCGGTAAGGAGGACCTGAAACGTGAATCTTCAGTGCCGATCCTCGAACCGAGTAAAGACCCTGCCGAGGAGACAGTCCAAGCCGAAGTTGTAACGACTCCCTCGCCCTTAATGAATCCTGCAACATCCTCGATGAAGGTACTGGAGGAGTCAGCGATTATAACGCCCCTAGACGTCACAACACAGACGACATTCTTGCAGTCGAATTCAGTGAGTCAGGAGAACACGTCCGAAACAACTCCACCAAAGGCAGATGAACCACCGAAATCAGAAGTGACTCAAGTAAGGCAAGAGGAAAAAGACGATAAGCTTAGGGAATCAGAGGAGCTTAAGTTATCTCCCCAGGATCAACTCAGCCTTGATACACTTCTCTCGGATTTGAAAGATCTGGAGAGTGATCCATCGATCCCGGGTTCAGCCAGCAATCCAGCGACTGTGACATATCCCACTGCGAGTTCAACTCCACAGCAGAAGGAGTCAGTCTTTCTGCGACTGTCGAACAGAATTAAAGCTCTCGAGCGTAATATGTCCCTGAGTGGTCAGTACCTCGAGGAATTGAGTCGCAGGTACAAAAAACAAGTCGAGGAGATGCAGAGGTCTCTGGAGCGTGCCACAGCAGCGATGGGTGAGGAATTCCGAAGAGGTGAGGAAAGAGAATCCAAACGATTGGAGGAGATTACAGCACTCAGAGAGGAAATCACCGATCTATCGGAGTCCCTCGAAATGTTGCTGTACGATCACAACAGCTGGCGAAGCAAGCTATCCACGTTTGGTCAACACATCATCTTCATATTTGTCGAGCTCGTTGTCCTCGTTGTCATTATCTCGTACTGCAGACGATCCAACGATCTCGATGAGGAGTTCCCTAATAAAGTATCGGTAAAGGAGATCACAAGACGCAAATCAGCTGAATCCATGAGCCCAAAATCATCGAACACCAAGAAACGAAGACCTAGTGAGATTGCATCGAAGATCACAGGAACTTATCGAGAACTGATGATTGATGATCGCTCAGAATCGAGGAAGGAGCGAAAGAAGAAGAGGAAGCGGGACTCTTTGATGAGACTGACAACGAGCTTTGAGTCGAGGCGGGACAATCAGAAGACGATTATTCCGTCGAGGAGATCATCGTCAATGGATTACGGAAGCTGTAATCAGATGGTGGATTTCCAGGGAAGACAACGGCCAGAATCAGCTCCTGATTCGTACGAGTGGACCATCGATCGAGGCAAGGATGATGATGAGGGGAGAATCAATGGTGTTCCTCACCATCGGCTTGTAGTTGAGGAGATTGATGGTTTCAACCGGTCTAACTACATCACGGATGGTTTCATCCAGCATTTGACGAATGAAGCAAGCGACTGTGGCGATCGGCTAACCAGAAGTCCTTCTCCAAGAGGCATTGCTAGTTTAAAGAATCGCATTCAGTCGCCCGCTTTCATCAAAACTGCTCTGAAATCGAGGAGTCAGAGGAGCGATAAGCACAGGAATGAATCGAACTCGCCGTTTTTGAGATCCGACAATTGGGAGTGGTACTCCAGACACTCAGGGAGTTCTCGATCTGATCAAGATAGTCAGATTGGCAGCTCCAATCAGTGCGTTGAGGCCATCAGGAGTGACAGTAGAAATGGCAGCTCTACCAATGGTCATCATGGAATCAGCGATGATTCTGGCAGTGGTAGCAATACACCAACGCCCGGTAAGAAGAAGAAGGAGGGGGGCTTCAAGAAAATTGTCAAGAAGTTCTTCTGATTAGGGTGAATGGTATTGAAGGATGGCAATCTCGCTTTTTTAATGTAGGTAGAAATCAATTTTTCGACTGTCGGAGACGTTAACCAAAGACGAAAAGCATGAAAAGGAGGGATGAAGAAGGTTTGAGGGCTGAATGGAGATTTTATTGACGAAAATTCAGGGGAGTTGACGAAGATGAGATTTACAATTGATTCGTTTTACAAGATACAACGTTCATTTGGCTTGACCAATCCAGATTGTTTAGAGGGTAAAATTCTATTGAGTAAAGGAGCAACAAGGGAGTTAGCTGATGTGAAGGGTTGATTGTATTACGTGGTAAATGGTCGGAGAAATTCATGAAAGATGACGATTCAGGTGATGGGCGTAATGTTCTCGATAATTAATTATAAAATCGTCTTCCCAAGGTACTTACGCACACAAAAACCAAGTCTGATGGTTTTAAAAAATTCAATCCCCTTGTAAATCCATTTTAACAGCCGGCCGCAATCGTCAGAGAGAAATGAGCGTAACACTCAGTGTGTAAGACGAAAATAGATAGATATCAGGACTCACAGACGATGGTCCGAAATACTTAATGTGCATTTATCAAATATTCATTAAGCAAACTGAATTTTTAATATTTATAATTCGATGTATGAGTTATATGGGAGTCCATCAATAATGAACTGAAAGTCGGAAATCTTTCTCTCGATCTAGAAATATAATATTCATTGTCAAATTTTTTTTTGCACCACGAGTGATAAATTGTTTGAAGATAGTGGTCTTCATTGCCATACAGTACCCTCGATACCCCAGTTAATGACACGTTTTTCGGTGTTTGATAAAAGTAATCATTATTTTTCTTCATTTCCTCGTAAATTCTCAATTCATTAAGCTAAATTAAATTATTTAATTTAATTCATTTGATTAAAATATTTATTTCCTGGACGTTTTTAAATATCATAAAAATTCTGATGCTGAGAAATACCGGAACATTGAGTGTAGTATCAGTTTTATGAAGATATCATGAATACGAAAGATTGTTTTAACGAGATAAATTGAAAAATATGTTATCTATCCTAGTCGATATTTAATAGGTCATATCGTGAGACGTACGATTCATAGGACCCCACCCACCGAGTGTGTGAATTCATTTTTGTAAATATACAAATAAAAAATTCTCGAGGGGTGTGCAAAGAAAAATTTGTTATTTTTAGTTAAGTAAAGCTTTAGGCACTAGGAAATACAAAAAAAAACTAGGGCTATGTTATTTATTAATTTCTAAGGCTGTTACCTCGTTTGACGAGCTTTTTTTTAATGATTTCATTCATTTATTTATGAACGCTAGGTAATAGTCATCAATTTTTTATGTAGGAAGAAAAAATTGTTTGAGGGTGAGGATTTTTGAATAGTTACAAATGTTTACAGTGATGAATCTGTATTATCGAGAGTATTTTTGCTTTTGCGAGTGGTTGAGTGTTTATTATGTCGCAAAAAATTTGTATATATTCGGCAATGTTACGGTAATTGATCGAATGGATGCTTAATGCTGCAAGGAAAATACAGAGGTGATGGAATGAAACAATAAAGTTGCCAAATGTATAAACGATTTTATTTATTCATTGTTTTTTTTAACACAAAATACAAACTCTTAACACAAATCCCCGGATTAAGACTCAACAGTCAAACCCTCGAGGAGTTCTGTAACATCTATGACATTAGACGTCAATAGTTTTCTCCTTCTCACGACTTGATTCAAGTCCTCAGCAGAAGTTCTCCAACTGCTCGTCCACTCGTCACTCCTCGTCGTCTTTGAGCAGACCAGAATTTCGTTTATAATATTCTCAATTTTCATGGACACAATAGACGCAAATGTTCTCCTCAGATCATTGAGAACAGCTGGTCTCAGTTCCTTATTCCTGCAGACCAAATTAAGAATGAAGAGGCCGTCATCCTTCAGACATTTCGAGACATTATTCAGCACAGAGTTCCCCAGAAATTGTTTTGGCGGACAGCTCATCCCCACAGACGGATCTTTGCTGTCGACATCGAATAAAATTCCGTCGAATCTCTTTCCCCCCTTGACAGCCTCCCCCAGGAATTGAATCCCATCGCTGATTATGACTTTCGTACGATCGTCGGGAACAAAGTCGAACCAATCCGTTGCCATTTTCAGCATCATCTCGTCAATGTCAACAGCTGTTATGCTCAGCATGGGGAAGCAGTGCCGAAGGAAGAGGCAGAGGCCACCCCCACCCAATCCAACGACTAGAATTTCCGTTCTTTCGTTATTCTTGTTACGAAGGATTTCGTTAACTCCGACTGACATGAACGCATGGTGCTCGCAGGCCAGGGCCCCAGGATCAACAACACTCTTCATTTTTCCCCGCCTAGTCTTCATACACTTTATCTTGGCCTCGCTCTGAACGACAAATTGATTGTCCAGGAACACGAGACGACGCGATCGCGTCTTTTCATTGTCGTCGAGGATGTCTTCGATGACAAATTTTCCACTGAACTTGCTCTCACCCTCGAAGAGGATCTCTCGCTTGCCTACGTCAGCTCCCAGGGATAGATACTCGATCTGGTAGTGCTGGGGGAGGCCTGGGGGCGAGAGATTTTTTATACTCGGACCCAACTCCTTTTTCACTTGGTCCCAGTCTGAGAATTTGTGATCACGACGGAGGATCACTAGTGCCACACGATCTTTGTCGACGCTCGAGAGAAAATATTTTCGACCTTCTGGAGTTCCGAATAACCAGTCAGTGTCTCTGGGAATAATTAAAGGATTGTTTCAGGTATTTTGAGGAGACTCAAGAATTTTTATTCTATTTTTGAAGAGGTGTACCTCTGATTTTAATTTTTCGAGTCGATTATTTAACGTTTAGAGTCTTTCTTGTTTAATGACCTTCAAATATATTTTATTAGAAGATATAGAACTATTGGCCTTTTTAAAAAAAGCAGAAGCAATAATTCCACTCTAATATTTCAAGTCATTTTCCAGTTAAATTTCTAAATTGAGAGATTAACAAATTCAGTAATATCATTGATTAATTCATTAATTATTTAATTTTATTTGAAATCGACTGGGCAATCGGTGGTGGATGTTGGTCTTTCCAAATTCAATGGCTACTCCGTGTTCACTCAATTCTAAATTGAAAAAGTTCAATGGAGAGTATGAGAGTGATTTTACCTCCCTTGGGGCACGAGGAAAGCGGCATAACTTTTTCCCTTTGTCGAGGATCGATCGAGGACATAAATCGTGTACCTCGGGCTGTCATTTCCAGGTACGTATAGATCCAAATTCACTTCTCCGATGTCGGCCACACTTTTTTTCTGGAGCCTGTCGCACACCAGGGCCGATTGTTGGACGGATAGAATGGAATTTATGAATTCCTCGGATGTGGCTAGACGAACTGGGGGACTATCCGTCATTGATAATTCCAATACCTGATTGAAATTGAAAGTTATTAATTGAGGATTATTAAAATAACAATTTCTCATTTGTGTGTCGAACATGTAGTCGATTGCGCAAAATAAAAAAATATAAAAATGGGTAGTGAGATCTCAATTGAGATAAAAATCAGTTAATGTTGCAATTGTTTGATCACCTGTTGCGTTAATCCGGGAAACTTTGTTGCCATGACAACAAAAACTGGCATTGCACTGCCTTCTTGCTCTCTCGTTTTGTTCTCCGCCTCGTGACATCGCGTTATACGAAGCATATAATTAGGGTTGGTAAAATAATCTACTATTTTTCGGAGAATGTGTTCCTGAAGGAGAGATACGCATATGTATCTGCCACCTCTTCGCAATACTCTTGATATTTCCTGCAGTAACGAGAGAAGGGCATGAAAAATTAGTGAACATTATATTTCTTTTTTATTACAAGGATTTTTTGTTAAGTGGTTCATAAAAAAATTGAACTCAAATTAAAATTCAATGAAATTCTCAAGAACAATTGATAAATCAATTATATTAGTATTAATAAAATCATCTTGAATGATAACATGAAAGTATTAAAAGTATTTAAAGAAAAATCCTCAATTAGCGGATACCAACGTCAAAAAATTTGTCAATCCTGACGACAGTGTCTTCATTGGTGTCAGGCATGAGAGCATCCAGTGTTCCCTTGTCCAGTACAACCGAAAAGCTTTCATCTGGATACGTCGTGTCAGTTGCATCCATTTGTTCGAACACCAAATCCGGACGATTTATCCTATTTTTGTCCCGCATCTGGTCGATTACTATTTTTGATATATCGATACTTGTTACTTTGCTGAAAGTAGTAATAATGCAATAAACTTTCGAATATTGATCGGACCAAATTCAAGCAGAAATAATTCTGATTAACCAATAATAAATTACCTGTATCCAACATCATATAAATCCATACTCAACGTCGAGTTACCGCAACCGACGACCAGCACATCATCTTTAATCTTTATAAACTTCGATAACTGTCCACATAATTCTGGATACTCTCCATACCTACAGAAAAATAATATTTGTATAAAAAATTAGTATTAAGGCCCGGGTGTAATAGTTCGTAACCTCGAAATCGCCGTGACTAATTACACAAAAAATAATTATTAAAACATAAGCAAACCTAATTTCGGATCTCCATGCATGATTTCTGCAGGTCGGAAACTAAATCTACTGACGATTTGATTATTATTTCACCTGTAATCAGGATCGGCGATTTCGGGGCGACAAATTATTACACCCGGCTCTTAAAATCACGATAGTTAATTGTTAACAAACTTTGTCATAATACTTTTACAAATGTTAGATGAAATAATTGAGATAGTGGAGTAATTAATTATGGTAATGAGAGTAGAGAGTTATTATTCCACATATTCTTAAGTGATAATATTATTGGAAGTGAGTGCACGAAAATATTTTTGTTATTATTAAGGTTGTACCATTCGAATGCCTTTTTTCCTCGTTTCTTGAAGAATGTGTTCCAGTAATCGGCTTTGCTGAACTCCTCGTGACACTTGGGCAACAAATTCATATTTACAATTTATCTATATCTCTATAACAAATTCCTATAACATTCTACGTACTCCAAAACTTGGTAGATAATCAGCTGATGGAAACAGTGAACAATGTGTAGGCATGAGCGTCTGCGCACGCGCCCATGTAAACACTCTGGACCATTTTTTCAATTAATTAATATCTAACGAACAATTAGGTGTAGAAGGATGAAACCAAGTTATTTGTTACCTACAAACGAATTTCTATCGATTGGCGAGGTCCATTCGGGTCGACAATTAAAAATTCGAAGTGCGGGCTGCTAGTTTAATTAATTAATAAAAAATTAATGAAGGACCTACAATGTTTTTAACGGATATGGCAATGATGTACAAAGGCCCAACAATGATGTAGAATTTAAAAAATAATCACTTTTCAATTATGTGGTGCTAATTACCTGAAGAGAATGGGCGCCCGTAACACGAGGTGGGTAAAAGTAACAAAAAATTCCCCTAGCTGAGCAGGCTGGGCAGTTGAGGATGAGCATCTTCGACATGTGACAACAATTTCTACATTTTTATTGCAATTTTTTTTCAACTATTTTCAAGTATTTCTTCTGCAATTTTGGACGAATTTCACAAAACATGGATAGAGCCGAAAAATTACGAGTGGTTAAAAGTGCCGTAAGAACGTATAAGAATTTTCCAAAGGAGGAAATTGTGTTCAAGTAAATTGAGTTTTCTCATGGCTTCAATTAATTTATGATTAATTATTAATATTGTTAATCATCTCTTATTTTTCTTTCATTCAGGGATATTTTTGGAATTTTACAAAATGTCAAAGCAATGAAAGCTCTGAAGGATCTACTGGTGGAGCACTCATCTTCCTTGGACGTGGACGTAGTCGTCGGTCTAGACTCCAGAGGATTTTTGTTCGGCCCTCTCATTGCTCTAGAACTTGGTAAGCCGTTCGTGCCCATCAGGAAGAAGGGAAAATTACCAGGCGATGTTGCTGAGACGAGCTTCAGTTTGGAGTATGGAGAGGTATTTTTCTGCAATTATTTAAGAAGTTCACACAAACATTCCATTTAGTATTTTGAATTTCTATGATTGTTTATATTATATATAATATATTTTATTCTTTATTTATACGTGCAGTAATACAAAGCAGGACGAGAAACATTTTCGAAGGATTTAATTATGTACAAGATGAAACGACTGATTCAAGCACACTTTCAACCGTTGAATGAACAATTTTTTTTATTATAAATTCTACCTACTAGGTACAAATCTTATAATTTCCCTCAATTTTTAAAGGCAACATTCGAGGTTCAAACTGAAAGCATCAGCAGCGGAATGAAAGTGCTGATTGTCGATGATCTGTTGGCAACTGGAGGTATTGAAAATAATTGAGCAATAATTCAAAAATTGGCGAGTAAAATTGCTGGAGTCGAAAAATTTGATGAAAATAAATTTCTTTATTTTCAGGGTCAATGGCAGCGGCTGTACAATTACTAAACTCTCTCGAGGCTCATGTTGTGGAGTGTCTGGTCGTGATGGAGCTAGTGTATTTGGGGGGACGATCAAAACTAAAAACTCCGGTATTCTCCTTAATTAAATACGACTGACTCCAGTTGAGATCCTCATAAATATCTGGATCAAATTGCCCGTTTCAATATCTCCCTCAAACTTTTTACAAACATTCCGCTCGCGCATTAATCAACCATAAGAACAATATTTTTATATTCACAAATAACACTAAAAATATTTTGAGAATATAGAGTTTATATTGAACGTTAATTATTTACAGTGGAATACTTTGTTTAAGCTTTTTGTTGTTATCTTGACTTTCGGAGATTCTGAAGGAAAGTCTCCACTTCTTGTTCGAGTATCGCCATATCCTCCACTAATTTCTCGTATGTATTGCTCTTTCCCCGAGAAGTCGTGCGAATTTCTTTGGTTCTAGGCCTTTGAGATTTCAAATTTCCAGGCTTTATCGGATGAAGAAAAGTCTCAGCTGATAATTTTGTCAATTTATCACGCTCCGAATCTAAATTCATTTTCGTTAGCTTCATCTGTTCGTTGTAACACTTTTGAAGCTCTGAAAAAACAATTTGACTATTGTAATTCAACCCACCAGAGTATTGATAAAAAAAAATCATTTTTAGGTTAATTTTTTTTCTATTGAAATCGAGTCTCGTAAATTCCCTACCATGAAGTCTTTTTTCATGTATCTCCTGTAAAAAATTGTTGCTCTCCTCCTTCAGTTTCCTCTCCTCCAACTCTCTCGCCATTTTCTTTCTCTCCTCCTTCAACATTAGCTCCTCATGTTTCATGTCGATCAGCTGCTTCGCATTTCCCAAATTTGCAATCAAGAATTTGGGATATTCTTTGAGCAGAAATGGTGAGTAGGGTCCACTTGCAGGTAGAAATTTCAGACTATCCCTGGGACATTCAAGAATAACAAAATTAACTCATTTGCAACATTTGATATATACAAAAAAAGAAAATCTGAAATAATCCCCTGGTATTTGGAGGTTAGTGGCTGACATTGAGAAAAAAAACATTTCATATTCAGCATTATTACTATCAGGAATAACTCCTCAAGCAATTACCTCAGGTACGCCCTGGGATGATTCTTCTCGGAGACCTCCCTATCAATCCTCTCAGCGACTTTAATGATCTTCCTCGCGGGGACGGGCCCCTGAGTGCCAAAGAAGACCTCAAACTCGTCTTTCTCCTCTAAGACCCCCACAATGGCCTCCCTATTGCACAGACTGTAGGCGACAACGCAGAATATAAGCATTGACGGCCGCCCAATGCTCACCAGATGGTCCCACAATATCATCCACTCTCTTCCTGCTAAAACCTCGCTGAGTGTGGTCTTCAGCAGTGGCCAGGCGTACTCGCTGGAGGTGATGCCCCGCTGACAGTAAAACTCCAGCAACTGGGGATCAACTTCCCCGAGGATATTCTCAACGATCCCCAGAATATTGATGGGCGGTAGAGGATGATACTCGAACCACTTCTGACAGAAGTTCCATAACACGACAAGTATGGCTTCAAAACCGGCGATGGGATCTCTCTGGAAGGCGACAACAAAGGGAAAAACCAATTTTGGAAGAAAACATGTCTGGCCCAAAAATGGGCAGAACTGGATGAGTCTTTCGATCGTCACCGTGAGCAGCATCTCCCGGCTCTTGTCGGCGAGCTTCCACTCCTTCAACATCTCCACTTCAGTCTCGAGAAGAGCCTTCTCAGACAGTGCGAGATACTGAGCCCTATTCTCTGGTAGTCGCAGAAGAGTCTTCCAGATGAGGGCCCTGTGACGCTCCGGGTACTCGCCGAACTGTTTTAGAATCGGCAGGAGACGTTTCAGCTCTAGCTCCATCTGGCACTCATTCTTCACGTATTCCAAGTGATCCTGGGCCGCATGAGTCTGAATGGGCTCCAATTTCGGAATCTTAGGAGACTTTGGTGGACATTTTACGAGGTGATCGATGGAGGACAGGATCAAGGAGCCATCAAACGTGATTGTCGCCAACCACTGACCCCCGGGTGATACAACAGCCTTTCTGATGCCTACAAGAGGCTCCTCCAGTGTCGTCACGAAACGTCTCTCCGATAGATTAAAAAAACGCAAGCGGCCATTTTCGAACAAGATGGCCACCATTTTGCAGCTATAGTCGATCACCTGCGGAACGGTAAGTAGCCTTCTTGCCACGGAATTGCCCTCTGGTAATTCGATTTTACCAGTCAAGCTCCAGGATTTTGTATTATATATCAACATTCTGGTTCTGCTACCGCAAATTATCAATGATCTTCCGTTATCAGCAAAGATAAAATCTTTGGCGTTGCGAACGCCATTTTGATTTATTGATATGTGACTTTCGGAGGAGAATAGCTCGAAAAGCCAAGACTGAATTACATCGTTATCGTAGAGGACAGCGATCAATCCGTTAGGAGAGATCAGGGCTTTTTTTATGGACGATTGCTTCGTCTCCAGTCGCAGCTGATGGATTTTCTTCGCTGTAACGAGGTCCCAAATCACTGCCTCTTTTCGAGACGCTGTGAGACAGTAGTTCTTGTAGAAAGAAACCCACATCGGGGGGGCCTGGTGGGCCTTGAGGAGACAGTACTTGTGGGGGGTGAAATCATTTGGTTTCAGGAGTTTTATTTCTTTTGAGGTTAGACCGATTATCAGCTCGTCTTTGTGAGTTGGACTGAAGGAGACGAGGGTCGATTGCCCCACTTGACCTAACTTTCTTACCCACCAGTCGCCTGATGTCAGTTGGAAGTGGTAACTTACCCCCTTTGTGTCGATTGCAATCAGCGTCTCTTCAGCTTCGTCGAAGGTTATGTGCTGGAAGCTCTTGCGGTGGACGCACTTTGTGGGGCTTTTCAGGGTTAATTTGTAGCTTTCGCGACCAATTTTTTGGAGTTTCGACGGGGTCTCGGAAATCATTTCGCCTGAGAGCTTTTTTTTTAAGGAAATCACGTGGTTTATTCTATTTTTGAGGCATGGGTGTAGGCTAAGGTTAGGATTCCTGGTGATTGTTTGGAACGAACATTTCCATGGCAATCGTGATGTGGCCTTGCAATTTCAATCACATTAACCACTCGAAGATTCGATTTTTCCACTGATGAATTATTTTATGGGCATCCTTTCGTGTAGAGATCACTGAACTTTTGGTGAAGATGCACATGAATTTAGAGATTATTCTTCAATTCTCTCGGACAACTTTTCGATTCATTGAGTGCCGAAATTCTGGATGGAACTGAGCGACTGACCTGACCGAATAGAGGTGTTGTACTGATGAATCAGAAGGTATGAATGAAAATCAATGAGACTAACGGTAATCGGTGAATATTAGGGGTCCTTATGCATTTGTGGAGGGGGGAAGGGGGAATTGGCTTGAAGGGATTTGGGGTATGACTAAGCTAGGTACCTGGAAGACCCTCATTAGGACAGGTTGTGATGGTGTTCAAGTGTAAAGTAGGGTAAAACTTTAACATACTGTCTCTAACAGAATCATTTTTAATATTCAATGACACGAAAAATTAGTTTTATTATTATTATTTATTTTTGTTTATTTAGATACAAAGGCCCGATGTAAGGGGGGATAATACATATTTAGACAAAAAAGTGTACATAACAGTGTGTATTGCTACTTCCATCCAGAGGAAATAAAATTAAACTCAGCAAATTATTCAATTTTGGCTAGGCAGTTTATTTATTCCCCTGGCAAAACAGTCCAGTGACTTTCCACTCAGAAAGGATAAATAAAAAGGGAATACAATATTTATAAAAATAATTTATTGATCTTTACAATCACCAATAACAAATAATTGTATCCCCAAATACTCGGTTTTCACTGTGTAAATGGGGAGGAGTGAAGTTTTCCCAGAAGTCTCACTCCAGTCGTCGGATTTTATGATCCAGGGAAAATCCTCGCACTTTGCATTCTCGGAGAGGCTTACGAGTGCCGACTCATGGGTTTCGAGCTCAATAGAGAATTTACAATTTTCGGGGAGGGGCTTCAAGTACGCGTCCATCATTGAGAGCTTCAGACAAACTGTCCTCAAGGATTCCTCGGTTTTCAGAAAATACGGATCACATCTTGAACAGAACAAAAACAAAGAAAGTCAGTCAAAAATTGGCCCACCCAAAGTGGAAATGCTCGTCAAGCCATTTTTTTTTCATTTCTGACTGAAATTTAGAAATGAGACTATTTTAGGATAAGTTTTTATGCTAACTCCGTTGCATCGATTTTTATCTTCAATAAATCAAAGACAAATTTTTCTACGAGAACGTCGTCGCTATCGAGAACTATGACATTAAGGCGTTTGATGCTGCTGCTGTCTGCTGTGAGGGACTCTCTGACGGCCTCAAGAACATTTTTCAAGTACTCATTGACCTCAGGATGATCTGATATCCATACTCCAGCCCCATAAATTTTTTTCTTCCCGAAAATCTCAGGCGGATAAATTCTCCTGTGATAAAGGATTCCGTGGAATGCTACCTCCAGGTATTCTAGGAGAATGTCATTGCTCACTGAAAAAAAATTGTTATTGTTTTAACGTTAGTACATTTGTATTGAATTGACAAAAAAAATATATAGTGAATTGAATAACTAAATACTCAATACACTTAATAAATTAGTGATTCAAAATATTCGACCGGAATTAATCTACTGAAAAAACAAAATTCAATATTTTTTGGTGGTTATTTTCTTTATAAAGAATGGATTAATTATTAGAAATTTCGTATTGTTGAAATGACAACGAATTAGTTGAGTAATTAATTGAAATTAATTGATGAATTGCCTAAAAGAATAGTTTCAACTCCTAACCTCAAACTCTGACGAATGAAAATAATCTCCTCATTTTCAATTAATTAATTCACCGTTTGAGTCACTAATTGTAATGAGGACATCAATATAATTTACCTAGTTGACACTGTGACATTCCAATTGTCTCATAACCCTCCAAAAGTCTTAACAATTGAACTCCCGTTATCACAAATGGAAAATTGGCGGGAGAACATTTCCAATATGGCGGCAACTGGCGCGGTGAATAGTCTTTAGTTCCCAAACTTTGGGGGGGAAAACCATATAAACGGTTTGATGTGACGGGCCTTTACAAGTTTTTAGCCTGAGTAAGTGAATGTTGTGGTATTATTTCTATTGTATAATGATTGTAGCCGCACAATTGAGCATCCGGTATAATGAATAATGGTGGAAATGAGGATTGCAAGGTGGTTTATCCAATCTGTGGGTGGAAATCGTACTTTTGGACAGTTGTATCGCTCGTCGGCACCAGATTCTAACCTCAAACTTTGCAGTTCCACCGTTCGAATGATTTTTACGGTTTAAAAATCACCTGTTATATGTATTTAATTATTTCTAATGAATAATGAAATTGGAAAGGGAAATTGAAAAGTCTTGTTCGACGAATGTCGCCCAATTTGTGGACGCTGTAGAGGATAATTAATTAACAGATGATTCTTGGGACCTTTGGATTTTTTTTTATGTTTATTCGACGGTTTAGAAATGATGTGTCGGTGAGAACCGGGTGAACGGCTCCAGAATTTTTTTTATCGGCTTGGACAGTAATTTTTAGTGGTACCTGAGGCTTTCAGAGATCTGGAATATTTTGGGTGATGGTGGGACGAATTTGTTAATTCGGGAAATTGTGTTTTGCAGATCTGAATTGATGAAAAAAGTAAAGAAAAAATGCCACCAGTGAAGAAAGTCGATCTGGAGAAAATGGCATGGAGTTGGATTGAAACTGTTGCACCGGAAAACATTGAGGGGAATCACCTCAAGAGTGCTTACAGAATAGGATTAAAAAATTGTAAAAATTGCAAGTGAGTCCACTCTTTTTCACTACCACAAATATTGGAAGTATTGGAGTCCATTTCTTGTGTTAATTAACATATAAATGTTGTTAAAAAGTATTATTTTGTGACATAAGGTGGATATTGAACAAAAAAATAGATAGAACATGCAAAAATATTTGTAACAGCAATAGAACTGTTATAGTGTTTATTTTCCTCGTCGATTTTCATTTCGATTTTAATAATGATTATTAAAATTTTCAGGCGAAATTGTAGCAACAATCCTTGCTGTTTAACCGGTTTAGGCGAGGAAAAGTATTTCAAATCACAACCAGCAGAGGTGGCATCACTTGAAAGTTCATTATCCGAATTAAGGGATCCAACACAATATGTAGGACTCAAAAATCTCGGAGCTACTTGTTATGTCAATAGTCTAATTCAAGTTTGGTTCCACAATGAGGATATGAGGTACTCCTTTCAATTATTTCTCATCACCTCAACTCCCCAGACGACAATAAGACCCCGAAAATTTCTAAAAACCGTAAAGACAATCCCCTCCACACGAAAATCTCACATGAGATCCTCTTATCCAGGCGAATAATCTACAAGTGGGACATAACAGCAGATCCCGAGGAATCTGAGTCCCTGCAGCACTCTCAGTCCTTGAAGAACCCCTACCACCCCCATACAGTAGTGGGTCAGCTGCAGTACATCTTCGCGATGATGCAGTTCGGCAACAAACGTCTTCTGGATCCGACAAGCCTAGCAATCGCTCTGTCCCTGGACACGGACACCCAGCAGGACGCCCAGGAGTTCTCGAAGCTCCTCCTCGCTCACATCGAGAGCAAACTGACAAGCCTGACCCTCAAATCTCGCCTCCAACGACTCACCCAGGGCACCTACATCTACGTCAACAGATGCTCGACGTGCTCAACTGAGTATCAGACCCCAACCACCTTCTACGAACTCGATCTCCAACTGGCGCCCACCCTCAAGGAGGCCATGGACAATTACCTCAGCGAGGAGGAGCTCGTTGGATCCAACAAGTATCACTGCCAACGCTGCAACGAGAAGCAGAATGCCAAGCGATTTATCAGACTGGACTCCTTACCGGAGACTCTAAACTTTCAACTATTGAGATTTGTTTTTCATCGGGAGAGTGGACAGAGGAAGAAACTGTCGTCCTTCATACAATTCCCGGAGGATCTCGATATGTCGGAGTACCTGAACTGCCCAACAGGTACGTTTAATCTATTAACAATAACTGTTACTAATGGTTTTAATAGTTGTCATAATTTTCACCTGTCATTTCAATTTCGTCAGTGCTTCACATTTGTTTTATAAATATCTCTTCAAGCATTTTGAAATATTATTGTTTCAATCGGAAAAAACCAGGTAAAATAGTTTTATTCCCCAACAGGTACTCACCTGTACTCCCTCGTAGCTGTTCTAAGTCACAAGGGACCATCCGCACACTCTGGTCACTATATCGTCAATATCTGCAATAGCTCGGGCGAGTGGTACCAGTTCAGCGACGACAAAGTTGAAAAAACCCACAACAAAAGAATCGAGGATGGGATCGGTGACAATGGCAAGGTGGCCAAGCGGTCCAGAGTGCCCAAGGGATTTCTCGCCTCCAACACTGCCTACATGTTGGTCTACAAGAAGAATCTGGGGGATGGCAAGGCCAGGCGACTACTAGACAATGGGAAGAGAAAGGAGACAAGTGACTCAGACTCATCCGAGGCTATTTTCAGTCCTGTCAAGAAGTCAAAATTGAAAACCAAGAGGAGGAAGAAGATCCGGGGGGACGAGGGGCTGCTCGAGGATCCGAATTCTGTGGATGAGAGCAAGTCTGAACTGATGAATGACGAGGATCTCAAGGAGGAGGGGATTTTTGATGGGAGAGAGGAGGTTGAGAGGACAATTCCACTTATTTCACACGATAAAAATGGAGATGTTGAGCTCAGGATAAAGGAGAATTACGACAAGAACTATCAGCTGCTCAATGGAGATGCTCACAGGGCAATGGGTTGTGGTGAGAGGGATTATTACGAGGCAATGGAGTTTCAGAAGTGGGAGCTCAGTGAGACTCTGAGGGAACTTGTCAAGGGTGAAAATGTTGCACACGAGCTGAGTCTTCTGGCAGTTCAGGAAGAGAAGCAGAAGAGGATTGAGGAGAGGAATGTCAAGAGGCAGGAGGTCATTGATTTTTATGAGGCTTGGAGTCAGTGCCAGGGCGTTGGGGAGAGTTTTGTGTGGATTCCTACGAGTTTCATCAGCAAGTGGCTTAATGATGATTCGGGGAGCAATGAGGGAGTGGGCGAGGTGGAGACTGCAGGACTCGTCTGTCTACATGGCAAGATGGATCCTGGAAAGGTGCACAAAGCCAAGTGTGTGCCTCTGGTCGCTGCTGGGATGCTATTGGGGAAGGTGGAGATAAGGGAGAGACTCGATGAGGAGAGTCTCTGCTTGACCTGTGTCCGAAAGAAGTGTAAGACAATGAGGTTCAAGATTGAGTTGGAGAGAGATCATAAGGAGGTCCTGGAATCCATCAAAGTCGTTAAAGAAATGTGAGTTCTGGAGAGATTTGAGTGGATAAGACACTGGAGGATTGGGATTCGTGTTATTAATTTATTTCTATTGTTATTTTTCTTTTAGAACTGAAGACAGCTATATAATCGGTGCAGACTCATTAAGACAATGGAGAAAATTAGCAATGGAGCGTCTGGAGGGTGAGACCAATTATCAGAATGATCCGGACCAGATGAACGATCAAAAGTCCCCCAATGACAATCAGAAAGAGGAGATTGAGGAAGAGACCGAGGCCATTATAAATTTCAATGAGGATCTTCTGTGTGAGCATGGCGGACTGAGAACGCCAGATGCTGGTAGGAAAATAATACCTGGAGTTGCATGGAGAATTCTCAAAAAGTATTTTCCAAGGGCTGCTGAATATCCTTTTGGCACCGATTCCTGTAGTATTTGCGAGGAGAGAAATGAGAATGCTGAGAAGGCTAAGGCTGATCATAAAATTAGGGGTAAACTAGAGAAGGACCAGTTGAGTGAACTTTATCATGGGAAAAATAGAAATGAAGTCATCAAGGAGAAAAATTGTCACAAAGTGTACTTCATCGTTGATAAGGGGTTTATGGATGCGTGGAAGACATTTACTCGGTGAGTGATGATTTCGCTTTACTGCTTTTCAATGCATGCTTTCTATCCCACATAAGTAGAGATTTCAATTTTTTTTATATTCGGACATGGTTGGCTGAATATTGGTTTAAGGCTGGCCAAGGTCGGTACAATGTTGGTACTGTGTTGGCTCAAGGTTGATTTTTATTTATGCGCTCATATGAGATTGTATAAGAGTTAGGCGGGTCGCGTGGGAATAGCTCGACATAACTCATGGCCCAAACCGTTTTGCCCCGCATTAATTTATACTTTGAATGGTTTCGTACGTGTTATGTAATTATTTCGTTTCAATTAATTCTGACTACCAATTGCCAAGAAAAATTGATGGATTTTCGGGAACGCGTTGAGGAGGTTTTTTTCTTAATTGTCCAATGAGATGTGGAGGGAGAAAAAGTGGGAAAACTAATTGAAAACGTCTAATGATCCACCGGCGAGTGATACATTGAGGGATGAGCCCCCGACGTTGCTCCCCAAAATCCACTCAGACCCTTTTTTCGGCACTTTCGTAGTGAGAAAATAATTTGGGATTTTTTTCTCGGCTGAAGAAAATTGGTTACGATTTTTTTTTATTTTTTATGGAATCGTTTATTTTCATGTATCTGTTTTGAAATTTTTTTTTGCTGAAAAAGGGGGTTTTTGGAGATAAAGAACGCACCCGAAGTATCAAATTTGAAATATCTTTCATGAAAAAACGTGGTTAAAGATGAAACGATACGTTTTTTTGTGATAAATTGATAAATATTATACTAGATACCGCTTATCAAAAACTGCAAAGAAAAAAATATCTCTACGTGTCACACTACTTATTCTGGTCATTGGGAGATAACCGTAATCACTCGGTATTAGCTTAAATCGAAACGATAATGAATTTAAAAAATGTGAAAATTATGAGAGTGAGACAACAAAATCTCTCGTGAATAATTACTCATTTATGATGTGGTAAAGTCCCACGTAAAATCAGAAGGACATACCACAGTGGATGGTGGATCGTTGGGTAGTGGAGGGTTGGGCGTTATCTCAAAATTATTAATCACACGTTCGCCAAAAGGTTGAAAGCAATGGGGAGAAGGTTGGGTTTGTTATTATCCCCCCTACCAACCGCCGCCCATTACGTTTCTATAGACTTAATCTGACAGGTTTAATCAATTTTATGTTATTAATTATCGCACTTGTCTCGTGACATCTTCAGCTACCGATGGAGGGCTATTGTCTCGATGTCACATCAAAATTCGATATTTTTTGGGGGTTTCAATGAGGATAATTAATAAATGCCATAATTTATTCTATGTTGAATAATCCAGCTAATACTTATTATTTTTACATATCAATAATTATTATCAATCACTACTTTTTTCAATTCTACTTTTATTTACGTAAAAAATATTTCAACTGACGAAAATTGGAGCTTTCTGCAAACCAGACGCAATTACTAATTGAACGAGAATTTTTACGTAGGAATTTAGAATGTAGAGAGAAAGAAAGTTGTGGAAAAAATAGACAGGAAGAAAAGCCTCGGGCTTGAGCGATCGTTATATGCAAATGTCTAATCCTTTCGTAAAATCCGCATCACTCCCCCTCCCCCCTCATTCACCCCTCGTCTCTGCCCCGCACTCCGGTCCCACTCTCTGGCGTTTACGACATTGACGGATTGAAGAGGAGTTTTGAGATGGTCTTCGGGAAAATTACCCAAATCGTTTTTATTTTTATTTCTCCTCGTTACTCCTAAATCCTCAATTTATTCATTTTTCTTCACTCAATTTTACTCAGTTAATGGTTTTTATGGACATTTCCGAAAAACGTCTTTTTTTTTAAAGTATATAATTACTGTTACGAAGAAATTAGGGAAAATTTTAATAAATTAATAGGAAATTTTGAGCCTTCATCTTTTTGATAAAATGAAGACGTTCTTTTCAAAAAATAGATTTTTTTTTCTCGGTGTGTATTTTTGGAGTTTCTATGATGGAAATGAGAAATTTCGAAAATTGGATTTTCCACCTTGAGTAGGGGAAATTCTTTTGATGAAGCATTTTAATTCGGGGGCCTTAATTGACACTTGTGTATGTCATGGAGAATTGAGAGTGACGTTGCGGTAATCCGGAGGAAAGAGTTGATCCCCAGAGGGTGATGTCCAGGTTTTGGATTCATGTGAGAGTATGGAGAAGAGTTACGTGGATTAGCCCTCTTGTCATATCAATTTTTAGCCTCTTACAGATCTCAAAAGCCGAGGGTATGCTTAATTTTGCTGTTTCCATTCCCGCGATTATTTTTCATATTCATGTTTGAAATATGTTTCTTTAAGGCTCATATCAAGGAAAAAGTTGGAAATTTTTTCTCAAGGTTAAAAAAACGAAATTGCACAAATTGAAAAAATTTTCGATTCGACAACTCGTGTCAAGCGTGTTCCAATTAAAAATTAAATATCCTTCCCAATGCTTTTATTTTTCGTTAAATACTCATCATTCACAATTCACCGTTTTACATTTGGAGTGACGAATAAATGAAAATCCATAGAGTGAAATAAGTAAGAAAAACAGGAGGAACGGTTCGCTTGGCTCGGGAAGGAAAACAATAAATCATTCGTCTACTGGGGGTGTGTATGTGCGGGGTTATTTTCAAATGTTAGAGTGGATTCAACGGTTGTGCCATCGAATCGCAAAATCCAACTACCCTTAAATAAGTTGATTCATTGCGAACGTATACTCTTTCCCCCCATTCCCTTTTAACTTAATTCTCCATCCCGCTCCTACCCCTTTTCTACACTCCATGGAGAATCGTACATTCTGGAGTTACTCAGGGTTGTTGATATTTTGCTAATTTTTCGGAGATCACCCCAAGACATCCGCCCCCTTCCCCCCTCGTTTTTTTTAACGGGAAGGATAGGAACATGTTTGAG
Organism: Psyttalia concolor; assembly: GCA_030522845.1. Lineage (NCBI taxonomy): Eukaryota > Metazoa > Arthropoda > Insecta > Hymenoptera > Braconidae > Psyttalia > Psyttalia concolor. The sequence goes on from JAPYZM010002020.1 coordinate 43,439, forward strand.
GGATGAAGTATCGATATTATTTCTTTTATTTTGTCCATAAGTTTTCGGAGCTTGACGACGAGATAATTCAATTGTCTGGGAATTGGAAAAGGGAAGCGAAATGTTAGCTAATTTGATTTTTGTTTGAAAAGAATTTTTAGTTTTCTTGGGCCGGGTGGGGAATTCGTGAATTGGAATTTTCATGTTTTCACAATATGAGTTCTTTTTTATTTAGAACGATTGCCATCGGAAAGCACGTTTTGCTTGTCTCTTCTAATATTCCTTCATTAAAAAAAAGAGGGTAACGTTTTTTGTCACCGATATATTCTTGCTATCTATACTGTATAGTATAGCAATTTTGATTTTTTGGAGAATTTCCTATATATATATATAAATAAATGATTTTTTCACCCCGTTTTTTAATTTTACGTTTTTCAGAAAAATTGAAAAACCGCTTCGAAAAATTATTTTAAAAACTTAGGGATCGACCATATCGATGGAAAATGAGCTCAGCTGTCGAATGGCGTAAACCCAGTGTCGATCGGAGCAATAGTTTTTGAGATATCGCCGAAAAAGTGTTCAGCCAGCCGAAAATCGCTCAGATCGGTGGGCCCCAGAGGTCAAAAGTTGAAAAGTCGAAAAAATT
>JAPYZM010002021.1:0-15429 GCA_030522845.1 Psyttalia concolor
TCGACTTTCAATCGACCAATTTATTTATCGTTTCAGAATCGTTTTCCCATTCTAATGAAGAGAATCGACTGATCCTCCAGTCGATCGTATTTCGATTGTGCTCTTCCCTCAAGTCAATCGACCAATTTATTTGTCGTTTTAGAATAGTTTTTACGTTTTCGATGAGAGAATCGAACGACACTCGATAGTGTCTCGATTCTATCGACTGAAATTCAAATCGAAAACCACTCGACTGCTAATCGACCAACTGAGCAAGTCGATTCTGCAATCGATTGCTCCGCCAGGGTACCTGTTGAGCGAATTGTAGCCGATAACGATTAATGAATTATAGCGATAGTGATCAATGAACCGGTAAACGGATATAATAAGCCGGCATTCTGGAGCTTCTGGGGACAAAAATAATAAAAATCTAGCAGGCCTGACTTTAATTCAATTCACCAAATATATCAAAATATTAACCAATCCTTTTCTTAAGACAATCAGTGGCAATTTGTTTACATATATGGAGAATGAATACGATTCGATTTTTTATACAATTTAGCCTGTTCTGAACTATTGTTTTCTAATATAAAAAAGTGTCTTTATAATTGTCTTTTCTTGCAGTAATTCCATTTTGATTTGGAAAAATTCTTAAAAAATCATATGCCGGCCAAAAATTGATTTGTTACAGTCCGAGAGTGTCTCCGAATTACATCAAATGAATTACCTTTATCTTCGGATATGTCTTCTTCAATAAGCTACTGTGTACTCCCGGTAGACTTCCATGCGATCTTCGCTCACACTCATAACGAAATCGATACTCTTTACTGGCTGGCTGTTCGAGTATCTCAATGTACGGTTTTTTATTCATTTGCATATTTTTAAAACTCATAAAACTCACTGAAGGCGTCCGCGAAATTTCACTATTTCAGTATAACGAGTGTAATACTGCAACTGGCGTAAAAATATTGTCGCCCTCATTTATAGAAGTACCTCTGAATCCATCGGATTGGGGGAATTGAGCAAGTGGTCATACCTGAACGGCACAGAGTGGGGACAGTGGGTCGTAGAGGATTAAAAAGGATTCCTATTTGGAGGAGTCGGTAAGCCTCAGTTTGAGTCATCATCGAGTGTAATGAAATTAGGGTGTATACCTGCTGCATTCCTTCGCACAGAGAGCACCTGTTATGTCGTTCTCTGGCTCCTCGGATTTTCCATCTACTTTGCAAATGTATAATGCACGCAGTGTAAAGCACCTCAGGTTCGACAATATTTCAATGACGTATTTAAGGTTTTATAATTAATTTCCTCGTGGCAAATTCACCGACTCACGATATGGAAGGTTCTTTAATATTCAAGAAGCTATTTTCAACGACAGATGGATTCCAGGGAGGAATATTAACGCATGAAGCAATCAATAGGGAATGTCATAAACAAATACATAAAAATTTTCAGTCACGAGAAAAAAAAAATTGCACTCAATCTCTGGAAGTGGCCAAAAAACTTTGTATTTAACTGGAAAATTGAGGGAATTACCAATTTGGATTTTAATCGTAGGAAGTGGTAATGGAAGGAACCCCCTTCCCCCCCCCGCCTGCTCTTAATACTTTTCATATTTTTAGAATATTTTACATAAAATTCAATATTTTCAGCTCTGGTTTTATTTCACTTCAACTACAGTTTTTGGAGAATGCCTGGTATATCGAGACAACATGTGTTTACGTCAGACTTTGGAGATATTGTGTGAAGGAACATCAAAACAAAAGGTGTCAGTGGTGTTTACCTTTGATATATGGGCACGATCACCCGCATTTTGACTGTTTGTGGCTCAGTTTCGTGTGGAATGGCAGAGGGGTTGGACGAGTTGTGTGGGTTGACGGTTGGAAGCTATAGTGGACCAAGTGGAGAGTTGAACTCTCGAGTATTTCCGAGATCTGACAGAAAGTGGATACTTGATAGTTGAGAGTACATATCCTCCCTCCAGATTTTAATAACAATCCAAATTTAAAAAAAATTTGAACCCTCCACTATCACCGGAAGTAGATCGTTGATAGTTGAGAGTACGTATCCTCTCTCCAGATGTTAATAACTAAAATAAATAAGATAATTTTTAATTGCTTTGAACTATTCAGTACCCCGGGGCGTTTGCAAAAAATTGGGTACAGAGACACACGCACACTTTTCTAATCATGAGGGGGCAATATAGGGAAGACCCGGGCCAAACGGAATGCCTTAATTTTCCGAAGGTTACATAGATAATTTTTTTTTGGATGTATATTTGTTTGGCCAAAATAGCGTAAAGCAAGAAAAATTATAACTAATTCGTCATTATTTAGCCCGTACGGGCAAAATGGAACACTCGAAAATTTGAAAAAATCCCAAAATTACTTCAAATGCATAGCGAGGGCGTGATTTTTTCCAAAAATTATGTGTATCTGTATGTGTATCTCTATTACTCCTTTGCAGTGTACGCCATTTAACGTTAAAATCGTTATTATCAATCGTTCGTGTTAATATCGTTTTTATTTTGTAATAGATTTATAATTGTTGAAAAGAACATTTTAGTTTTCATTTTTTATATTTTCTTAGTCTCCTAGCTGTCAAGCTGCCGGGCATAGATTAGATCGTAAAAAAAAATGAGAAAATTGAAAAAATGAAATAATTTGGGTGTTCCCTTTCGCTCGGGTCTCCCCTGTATAATTTCTGAAAAACCTCTGTACCCATGTATTACCTAATGTAAATAGGCCCGCCGGAGGTGAACACGAAAATTCTCTGTGAACACCTCAATAAGAATATTGATTGATACTCAAGTTAGTCTTCCCTGAAGTGTTGAATATGACAATTGTCATCTCCCAATGGATGAAAACCTGTATCAGAATGAAAATCAGGAGTTACAGTCATCGCTCGAGGGAACTCTGGAGTGGAATTGTTATTCTTGAATGCGCTGAAGGTAAAGAAATTAAATTCATACGGTACGTACTTTCACATGTAGTGTAATCAAACTTGCACTCAGCAGATAATGAGATATGATGATGTGAGCATCATTTTGTGGCATCATCGGGTGGTTTGAATTGCAAGAGAATCATGAGGTATGTAACAGTCATACTAAAACTCTGTACCAACAAAAATGTATTATCACCACCGAATTCCAATGATTTTAACTCGTCAGCGGTCGCGCTATGAGATTTTCTCTCACGCTTTTTTTCACGGTATTGAAAACTTGACCAAAAACTCGATATTTTTCGGCAAAAATTCTTCTATACCCCTAGTAACTATCCCTCTTACCTCTGAAATCGCTCCAAATGTCCTAACATTGGTAATTAATTAAAAAAAAAATTACCAAGCTCCGTCAGAAAATGTGAGAGATTCTCTCACTGCGCGCCTAAAGGCAGTTGGCGAGGAGCGCGCTTCGGGTGAGCTCGATCGCGGCCGATAAAGGCCGAAGAGCTTCACGGAGGTGGGCCGGTGGGTTGGAGAAAAGCGGAAATCTGTTCGCAATTGTTGTATACGTAATGTAGATAATATATAAATATAATTAGTTTCAAATTTAAGACGTAAGTACGATCAAATATCGTTTCATCGAATGGGCGCGTAGCCGTGAGAGTTTCTCTCATCGCGCGCGTAAGCATTGCTGGCAAGTTGGCGCGACCAGTGACGGGTTAATCAAATATAGAGAGTTCTTACTGAATGTAATAGAGTGCAGTCCAGAGTGAAGAATCCAAAAGCTGTGAATTCAACTTTCTTGTGAATTAATTCAATCGCAAAACCGTTCAGCTGCAACAATTGCCTGTTAATTTTATTTCTATGATAATTTATTTCAGTTTCATCTTTTATACCTCAGCTACAACCTCTTCATTTGATGTGTTCACTTGTTTAAGGTCGTAGATTATATCAGCTGTTCTATTCATCTGAAAAATACCCCAATATAAAAAAAGAGTGAAGGGTGGATAGATGATTTACTTCAGAAAAGAAACACCTGAATGAGTTTTATTCAAGTCGGGCTTGAGATATTCTTTGTTTGATCAATTATTTTTCATTTCATATTCTCCGTCAATTCAATAATTTATAACCTAATTATAATATACCGAAATCGGGGTTTTTCCGTAATTATTTCAGAATTGTTCATGTACTCAATTCTGAGATAAAATTTATCTCGTTGAGATATTTTTTCACGTCCCTAACGGACCCGTCGATTCAAATTCGACTGACTGTCGATTCTAAGACTCGAGTGACCCGCCTAGTCGATTGTCATTCGATCGATGGTCGATTGTGATGTCGAGTGTAGGTAGCTTAAACGACCTACAATCAAGTTTCCGGAAAGTCGATTGCGAGTCGATTCAAGCTGGACATATGTTGGAATCGAGTCTCAATGTGAATTTCATTTCGATTGAACTAATTTCCTTATAATCTGTTTTTAATCGACTGTCAGGGACCTCGATTGTAGGTCGTTCAAGCTGCCCAGACTCGACATGACAATCGACCAACGAGCGAATGACAATCGACTAACCGGGTCGCTCGATTCTTACAATCGACAGGTCCGCCAGTGGTACTTATAATTAATTCATACCTCGGTGTTAAATCGTTTGACAGTATCAGCCAACACCATAACCGGATAAGCATACAATCCCATCAACGAAAGGTCATCTAATACACAGTAAGTAGGCGAGATCAAATTTGAACAAGTTCTCTCTCTGTGCATGTAGTTCACAATTGTAAAATAAAGAACATTCACGCAATTGCCACAACAATGGAAAATAATTAATAATATCGGGAATGAGTAAAATTGACATATTTGACAAGTCATTTTATAAAGTCCATGTCGTGTTTCTCGTAATCTGATGAAATTATTCATAATTAATTGGGTTTTGGTGATGGTTCTCGAGAAAGGTGAGTTATTTTGAAAGTCCACTGGTAATTCAGCTATTTTATAGAAGGACTGATTGAGACATTGGAAATTATCCTTGAGGACATTTATGATTAAGCTGTACTGCATGAGAACGCCACTTAGAAATATTGCAGACAGTATGAATGAGATAAAATGGAATACTTTCAATCGTGCGAAGTGGCTCACAGATGGAATCATCCAGACGACTACAAACGAAGTTATTACGTAGACATAATAGAAAATCCTAGACTTTTTGTCAACACCCGAAGGCAATTTAAACCAAATTTCACTCAGTTGATTGCCAATTTTCACCATATCCTCTTGGTAAATGCAATAATTCACTGCCGAAATCACCACGAATACATTTCCAATGATTGACATTGTTATATCTAATGCCACCACGAGCTCTGAATAAGGGAGATCGTAGTCCTTTGAGATGTATGGCAGGATGACAATGGTAATTGCCGAGAAGATAATGGCCAATGAAATATTGTACACACATCCTGACTTTGAATACGAGAATTTGGTAATGTATCTGATGTCCTTTGGTGAAGAAATGGCAATGTCAATTTTACAAGGAGCTAGTCCCAGGACGAATGAAATTGTTTGAACCACTCGAAATATGGTGACATTGATTTTTGCATTTCTCATTTTACTGGTCATCTTGTTGATTGAATGTTGCGATGTAAACTGTTCTAGTGCAATGACAAACTTTCCACGACTTCAGCACGAGTGGGTGAGTAATTATGCTGATGGTTCGCAATTTCTTTTGATAATGCTGGAATGGAATTAATTATCGATCTATAATATTTCAGTGGGTATTGTATTGTATCCATGCAGGATCCCAGGACAACTGCTGGCTGCACAAACAGCTACCATAGAGATTTCTATTTAAGCCGGTATAAAGCAGATGAACTGATCTAGCCTGAATGGATTTGGCCATTGAAACTATGAAAGTCTGATGATTTCGTTGCCGAACGGTGGAAATGTAATGCAATGGCTAAATAGGTTTACCAAATGGATTCATGAGGATTGACTAGAATAGAATAGAATTTATTTCCTTTGATGTTACGGAAGTTTTTCCTTTGTTTTACATCCACGCCAGCCTTATAAAAAAAACCGCCCAACTCCTTCATCGTATACCCCGCTTATAAATATACAACAGAGCATAGTAGCTTTTTCGCGAATGTCAGCATGTTGTGATCATGCTAGAGAAATCCGTCTCCGTTACCCCATCTATTCGCCGTTCCAGTTCCTTCCGTAATCTCGCCACTCCACTCGGACAATCCTCCTCCAGTGTAGACAATATTCTTCTTTACCGATCATAGGGCTTCCCTTCCTGTTGACCTCCTCTCCCAATTTCTCTGATGCCCTCTTGCACTCTCGCGCCTTTATAGATTTTTCAGCTTCCTTTTTCGTTTGAATTCTCCGTAGCCTTCTGTTTTTCTTCACAGCCTCCCCGCGTTTACATCTACTGAACTAGCTTTTGTCCCTTTGGTTATGCCCTGTAATTCTTCCAGTCTTTTCCCTCCTCATCTCCTCAATCTTCCAGCCTATCGAAACCACCCATTCTCATTGTAACATGTTCCGCCTCGGGATCTCGCCGTTTATTCCAGCCTCTTTCTTCAAGTTGTCACTTCTTTTCCCTCCATCGCCCAGGTCTCCTTGTTTTCCCATCAAAATTGATTAGAATCCTGCTAAACACCCTCTCTTGCCTCTCCTAATTCAGTTTTTATTCATTATTTCCTCTCTTGTATTGCCTCGTGATCCGCCATTCATTCTAACCTTATTCTTGCAGTTGCCTCTGTATTCTCTTCTGTCGTAGCGTCTTCATTGTTTGGCCGTAAAATTCCTTTTCTATAATGACAAGTAACTGCAGTCGCCTTCCCTAGCCCACTTTTTATTCATTATTTTCCTTGTTTTACCACCGAAAACACGAAAAAATTTGCCTAATTTGGCCCAAGCCATCCTACCGTCGCCATTTTCATGGAACGACCCCTCATGAGGATTGATATTCATCGCAACTTATTCATTCGTGAACACCATCAGCAGGAGCACGCGAAGCTATCGATTACTGAGTTATGCAGAATTGCTGTCCCCTGAGGACTCGCGATCAAACAATCTCAACATCGAGGATGAATTACTGTCAGGTAATTTGCCATCGATTATAAGAATAATGAAAATGCACTCTAGGCCATCGTGACTGAGTCAGTCTTCTCAAAAAAGAAATATTCATTATCACCGGCGTTACTTTGTACACACGCAGACTGCATGTTTCTTCATTCACAATCCCTCGGCAATGTCCCACCCAGCAGTCCATCACGACCACTCTCGAGGGTTTATTCAGCTAGAGCTGCTGTGAAACCTTGGACAGGGAAAATTGTCAGCTCACTCGAGAGACATGAAGGATTACAAGCAAGTAATCATCCTTAATTCACTTATATTAGTATTCAAAGTATCCGGATTGATCCCGTTGGCATACAGCAGACATCAGGATATACCAATGAAAAGACAAGCTCGCAGCTCATGTCCAACTCGTCTCAGTTTAGTCTATAATTTCGCTGTGATCTGCCTCGTTTCTGGCTTCTATATAAAAATAATTATTGTCGATCCTAATTACCTTCCCATGATGATGAGTGAGCACACGTTGACGAGCATTGAAATGGTTACTTCAGGAATTATCCTAATAGGCCTGTTGATCCATTTCCATTTTAAACGGCATGCAGTCACAGCAACCCTCGACAGATTTTGGAAACTCAAAAAATTTCTCGAGAAGGAGAGATTCTCTGGGCGAAAATTTCTGGTGACAATTTTTATCTACCTTTTGCTGTTCACTGCAGTCGGATGGACTCTGTGTATTCGTCGGCGCAAGGATTGGGAACTGCCAGGCTGGATCTACGTTTATGCATCATCGAAGTTCGTTATGACGATGTGCCTTCTGAATTTCACGTTATTCTGCTTCATCATGAATGAAGCAGTTGAAAAATTAAATGCCGTGTTGTTGGATACCCACAAGTTGACTCTTCATAATTATTACTCTAAGATTGAGAGATTTAAGAGAGTTAGGTATATATATTATTTGATGTGGAATGTCACTGGAGTTGTCAACAAAATTTATGGGCTCCCTGTCCTCATGATTATTGCCTACACATGTTACAGTATGATATACTCAATTTCTTTGTTAATACTGCATTCAGTGCATCAAGAGCTAGTAGCACACATCGAGAGTTTCCTTTCCTTTTACGTTATTCAGGTGACCATGCTGCTTGGAATATTCATTTTGGTATGGAGTAGTGTAGCTGCGGTCAAAGAGGTTCGTATGATTATTGGTTTAAGAATTCTTGGAGATGAATTTTTCAGTGATTTATTTTCGTTTTTTAATAGTTCAAAAAAACTGGATCTATAGTTTACGGACTCACTTGCAATGCTGGAGAAATCCCAGAGCTTCGTGAAGAGGTATTACTTGAGGGGAAGTATACAGGGACAGAGTTAACTCGGGTATCTACACTGAGAGAAGGAAATGGTTTTGAGAAGAGCATCTTGACTTGTATCACTGGACTTATGGCTTGAAAATTGACAAGAGAATATTTTTTTGCGTCTTCTTTGTCAATTTTTGAGTCATGAAGTTTTACATAAGTGTAAACATATAGGGGAGACCCGGGCAAAACGCAACACCCAAACTTTTTCATTCTTTTTACGATCTATTCTATGCCAGGCAGCTAGGCAGCTAGGAGACTAACAGAATATAAAAAATGAAATGAAATGAAAATTAACACGAACCATTAATAATAACGATTTTAACGTAAAATTGCGTTGGCGAAATTTACGGCTAATTGAATATTTATGATGTGGTCGGCTTAGATGAGCGCAGAACGCGCTGAGGGATTGTCTCTTCACCTGAGGAAGATGAGGAGGAGTCTAGAACGTCGAATGGATAGCTTGAATGGCCTGAATCATAATGTGTTCAGGCCAATTTTGTCGGTCTGTCTTCCTTTTGTAGTCGTAAATCATGCTCTCCGCTCTTCGAATTTATCCTTACTGTGTTTTGTACGCTTTTACACTGTTCGATCAATGCTTTATCCGCAACATTTGAATTATTCACTTGTACACTAATCAATTCACACTATCTTCGCACTATTTGCTATTTTCGAACTGTTTTCCACTGCCTTTAGATTTCCATCAACGCTTTTTCTCAGCATATAGACAGCATCTTTTATTGTTGTTAACACAATATAATAAACGAGTTAAATCAACAACTAAAAAAAGTCGAAATTATGATTTACTACTTGAATCAAATCAAGTGCGTATTATGATGACAAACTGATATCGATATCTGCATTGCTGACCTCTGTCAAAATGTTATAATTTTATTGCAAGCAAATATTATATGCAAACGCACGCACGCATACAGATACACATAATTTCTGGGAGATATCACGCCCTCGCTTTGAATTTGAAGCAATTTTGAGATTTTTTCAAATTTTTGAGTGTTCCGTTTTGCCCGCAAGGGCTAAATAATGACGAACTAGTTATAATTTTTTTTGCATTATGCTATTGAGGCTGAAAAAATATGAATCCAAAAAAAATTATCTGTATAACCTTTGGAGAACAAAGGCTTTCCGTTTTGCCCGGGTCTCCCCTCTACTTCTCAAACAATGTTTTCTCTCTCAGTATAGTATCTGAATTGTTGATTTTTTAAATACACTTTCACTTGAACTCTTTTATAATTTAAAATTTTACACAGTAATTCAATATTGATATAGTGAACGCTATTCATGTGAACGGTATAACTATAATATTTCGTTTTTTTTATTAGATTTGCGACTTTTCACTTGAAACTCTCCATAACCCCGTGGAATTCACGGCACATGGCTTCTTCAATTTAGATTACTCGTTTATAGGAACGGTAAGAATGTTCGTCCACATACCTTACACTGAATATCATTAACGATTTTTTTGTTCTCTATAGTTCCTCACTACTACCATTACTTATGTGGCAATCCTTGGAAATATAATTCTATAATCTGGTTCTTCGATTACAAATCGCATTAGAAAAAAGTGTATGCAATGAATAAGTCCACCTTCCAGCTATTGCCAATGAGATGGAGAGTCCAGAGCTACTGAAGAAATAACTACGACTGACAACAATTTCATAGGTCGGATGTCTCTCAATTCTTCAACCATGAATTTATTATGAATTTATTAATAAGTTATACTTCTCAAGAGACGGTTAGTTCGATTAAAAATTGGTCTCCAGAGGTTTAAAGTCATCAATAGTCACTAAACTTTGATGTTCATCCTCCCATTGATGCTTCCCTTCCCTGGCGGACCTATCGATTCGGAGAATCGAGCGACCCGGTTAGTCGATTGTCATTCGATCGTTGGTCGATTGTGATGTAGAGTCCGCGTAGCTTAAACGACCTACAATCGAGTCCCCTGAAAGTCGATTGTGAGTCGATTCAAGCTGGAAATCTGTTGGAATCGAGTATAAGTCGATTACAAACCGATTATAAGTAAATTGTTTCAATCGAAATGAAATTCACTTTGAGACTCGATTCCAACAGATGTCCAGCTTGAATCGACTCGCAATCGACTTTCAGGGAACTTGATTGTAGATCGTTTAAGTTACCTACACTCGACATCACAATCGACCATCGATCGAACGACAATCGACTAAGCTTGTCATTCGATTCCTAGAATCGACTGTCAGTCGAATTTGAATCGACGGGTCCGTTAGGACACTCATAAGTAGGTATGATAGACATATTTAACCATTAGCTGGTCGCTTCACTCCACCGAACGTAACTGGTCACCTGTATAACGCCGCGCCGCACGTGTATTTCTAAATGCATGGTTGCCACATCAACATTCGAATCAAATAATAATTCTTTTTAGATACTTACGTGCATTCGATACTCGTAAAAACAATACAAATCCTACTAAATGAATATATTGCTGCAATCACAACAATCACAGTTCAGCTGACTACGCCATTTTCGGACGTCAGCTGAAAGGGCCACGAGAAGACTGGCAACGGCGCTCGTCAATTTTTTTATGCGGAACAGGTCGCACCGTGAGCGTTGGGCCTCAATTCCCGGGTTTTTCTTGATAAAAAAAATTATTAGAAAAAATTAACCCATTTCAAAACACCGGAATCGCCATCAAAGCCATAATAACATAATAGTTGAGGAATACTTATATTGCCAGGCCATGAATCCCAGTGGTTTAGTGATCATTTCGAAAATAGTGAAAAGAGCGGCGCCGCGCTCATAGCGCGAGCAGCTAAGGGTTAATTATCTTCTTTAAAAAATAATTATTCTTTGTAGTATACGATGACGCTCTAACATTCCATCCGTATTCCCCAGCTGGTGTCGTTTGACCTCACCATCAAGGATTTAGTGATAAGATATAATCTCATATTCAGTTTAATTACAGAAATCGCAATGACTTTTTATAATATATGATCACGCGCTGTAGACTTAATAAATGAATTTTTTTGTAATTGCTTCCACAGCAATTCCCGGCAAACTTCATGTGTAAATTAGATTCATGGTCACTCTTCCATATTCAGTTGTCCATACGAGTGACTCGCAAAGCAAATATTTTCAGTGAATAAAATTCCCATCAGTCTCCCCAAATGGAGAATAATAAAAAGAAAGTGATTACTCTAGAGGTACTCCTACTGGTGTTCAAAATCATCGGTATATTTCCATTCGGCTATAGCACAAAAACTAAACTACGTCATTCGAATCGGAATAAAGTTCGCTGTGCCACTATTACTGGCGTGACTTATAAAGTCTGTCTAATAGCTCTTGTCTGCAGTTTATATATAAGAAAGGCCGTTGTGAATCCAAATTCATATCTGCAAAAATTGACTGCCGATCCTTTAACCGATTTAGAAGTTAATCTTGCAAGTGTTGTCCTGATAATTCTCTGGAGCTGCTGCCTTCTGAATCGCTATGAGGCCATGAAAGTGGTTGATCAATTTTTAGAAATCTCCAGTGTTCTGGAGAAGCAACAGCACTGGAAAAAACGTGGGGACGGAAAGTTTGTGGTGACAATTATGGTACATGCAATTTTGTGGATCATAATTGCCTGGTTCGCTTATGACGCTTGGGATCCAATCGATTGGTATTCGAGTGGCTGGTATGTTCTCTATATGTTCTCCAAATTCACCATGACGTCCTGCATATTGCAATACACTTTGCTGTGTTATGTTATTAAAAATATGGCAAAATGTTTGAACACTATTTTACTGGACTTCCATCAGCTGACGCCTCTTTATTCGAACACGAAAATGTCCAATTTCAAGAGTATCAGATTTTTGTATTGCTCGGTCTGGGATTTTACGAGGTCTATTAGCCACATATACGGAGTACCTATTCTGATCATCATTACGTACCTGTGTTATGGAATTATTTACACACTCTCGATGATGACGTTGAATATAAAGGATGGATCAATCTTGGAAGCATTGCAGATCAATCGTCAATTTTATACATTACATTTTACTGTTGGGGTTGCTGTGTCTATTTTGATATGGAGTACTACAGCAGCTGTCAGAGAGGTATTGGTATTATAAATTGTTTTTCTTCACGCTGTCTGGGAAAAGTACTTTTTCGGGTAAATGTTAAGAAGGCCGTCCCCACCTCCGATTTCCCTGAAATTGTGTGGAGGTCTTAATTAATTGGTCCTAATCACTCTCCAAAAAAACCCTAGGTGTCGGAAACGATTTGTTCAGGAGTTATGCGCATCTAAAGGACCCAAAAATCGCTCGCGTATCATTGCTCTTTGCGTTACCCGGGACCAACCACGTGGAGGTGGCGGTGCTCTGATCCCACGATAACACATTTGAACATGTATTTTAAGATAAGGACAACACAAAGATATTACAAAAACAATCGTGATTTTGACACTACCAATTAATAACTCAAAACCAATTTCAACACGCATTCGCCGCTGTACCTTCCTACAGCAAAAACTAAATGATTAATATTGTCATTGGAATTGAGTGGCCAATTAATCAATATCACCCTCACGATTGTTGTATTGAAATCTGAGACGGGGGATGATGTTCGGCAACAATTTTGAAAAATGTTTCGAACTTGTTACTTAAGCAGACGTTACGTCTGAACAAAATTCAGCTAACTAACCGCGATAATGCTCGTAACTGACTCCATATTCCGGTAGAGCGTCCTTCAAGGCCCTCACCGATTTTTTAATCGAACTGAAGAACTGAAGACCGTTCTATAAGCCCGCGCACATCACGAAAATTCCTTTGACATTCATTGTTCACCGTAACACTGCTTACTTCATACTGAGATGGCATTGACACTTGAAATATTCGGGTGTTCTGTTTTTTCCAGGTAGGTAATCCTTCCTATCAAAACAAACACTGTTGACTACAATACCACGGCACTCTCGAGTAGATGTAAACAGGAGAAATTCGGTTTGGAGTAATATCACAAAATTCAAGGCGAATAATGTGAATTTATTTGGGGGGGTCTTTCTTAACATTTACCCTTTTTCGAAACATATTGTTCGTAACACGTGAAAAAAGTGGTTTTTGACTCGTGGAATTATATCCCTCGCCTTCGGCTCGTGATACAAACCTCCTATTCGGTAAAAAACATTTTTTATCACTTGTTACGAAATATACTATTTCATCACGCTGTGTCGGAATAGTATATTGTGCAACTAGTTCGTAAAGTAGCACTTTTTCGCACGAGTTATGCATCGCTTGCACGAGTGACCGGCGAAGCCGGCCACGAGTGCTAGGCGATCACTCGAGGCGACAAAGGCGATACGCACGTGTTGCACACCTAATTTTTTGCAATGCCTACCGAAAGTCGCTTTGAGGGGAGGTTTGAGGGAAAACTGATTTTTTTTGTGTGCGGAATACAGGAAAGTCAAGATCGTGTGTAAAGTGAAATTTGAGTGCCTAAAGCGAAGCTTTACGCACGAGTTTTACTTTACCCACGATCTCTGACTTTCCCGTACACCGCACACCGTGCGGAAAAATACCACTTTACGCACGAAAAACAGTACCAAAAAGTGAACTTTTTGGGCAGGTATTGCAAAAAAGTACTTTCTCGACACAGCGTGATGAAATAGTATATTTCGTAACAAGTGAAAAAAAAATGGTTTTTGATGAGTGGGAGGTTTATATCACGAAGGCGAGTGATATATTCCCACGAGTGCAAAACCATTTTTTTCACGAGTTACGAACATAATTTTTCATCTCAATGTGTCGAAAGAGTTACTTTTCCAACACAAGGTGATTAAAATAAATAAATTAGTTCCAGGAGACTGGATTGACTGTTTACAAAATATTTTATCGGTTGGAAGCAAATATTGAGCTGCAGAAAGAGGTAATATTAATAGGATAATATTGATTAGACTGCTAGAAAAAAAATTATTTTCATGGACAGTTACAGCTAATTTTCAGAATACCGACACTGAATTTGAATTGGGGCTGAAAGAGCCGTTAAATTGCCAGCTTCACAGAAAATTCCGTGAAATTGCAGAATTTTGAGGGCGATTGGGAATTTTTTACACCATTTCTTTTTTTTAGATCGAAAGTTTTTCTCTGGAGCTTCTCCATCAACATCTCAAGTTCAGCGCTAATGGTTTCTTTAATCTAGATTATCCTTTCATTAAAACGGTGAGAATCATCAGCGAGATTCGAGGATCAATTCATTATACGTAACATTACTAGAGAATATTTTTGATAGTGCAGGTCATCAGTGCTACTATTTCCTATGTCATTCTCCTCGTAAAAATCAGCAAGTGATTTGTCAAGCATACGTCATTGCAGCTCGAGTGAGTCTCAGTGGATAAGCTGAAAACAAAATGTATTTTTAATAAATTATTTTTTACAAAATAAACTAGGTTGTGGCTGCATAAACATTGCAATAATTGTTTTAAAATGAAACAATGGCGGATATTTTGTCTACTTAAGGGATATAATGGAGGGCTGCTAAAAAAATTGTCAATCCTCTATTATAATACCGTTAATTGTGCACGGAGAAAAAAGTTTTAGAAAAATTAGCGGACAAGTCACGCAATCCGGGCGCTAAGATTCTTATCATAAATTTTTGTACGAATTAAAGAGAATAAGTCTGTTGCATCTTTGAAAATGTACGGAAAAGTGACGCAATTTTTTTGGAAATTAAACTCAACAGTAAGTTTCTACAAGAAATTTCAAGACTTATTACGGCTCAAAAAATCGAAATTACGAAAGGTTCCGCAAAAATTACCGAGCGTTTCTGAAAATCTCCGCCAGGAGGCCTATTCTCGAGTTGTGCGGAGATAATTCTACATGTGGAGGTGACGGGATCCGCCCTTCGCATGTACGAGCGTCAATTTCCGCATTTTGGCACATACTCCTATACTAAGGAGTCTAGCCAATAAGGAAAAGAAGAAGAAGAATTTCCGCATTTCGAATGGGTGAGCGCCGGTTTCCCCACTTCGATCTGAGTTTCGGTCGATGTAAACAATAAACATCAGTGAGTGGCGTATCCATCGGCCCATGGTTAACCTAAAAATCACGTTTATTTACTTAC
>JAPYZM010002022.1:0-15420 GCA_030522845.1 Psyttalia concolor
ACGTGCTTACCACCCTCGCCTTCGGCTCGGGCGGTAATTCTGCACGTGAGCAAGCCTCCTTTATTTTACCTCCCTAGGTGAGAAATATACTATTGTTTTACCCTTTTTTGCAATATTTCGGTTCTTTCTTCAGATCCTTATCAAAGAGTCCAAAGAGATCTCCAGTGAATCGCTACTCCAGGTAATGTTCTGTTTGAATTATTCAATTAGAATATCATTTTCGTCACTTTAACCTTGATACTTGACCATCATTTAGTTGAGATGTCCTGTCAGCTTGTGAAAATGAGTATGTACTGTTTCCAATAATTCACAATGTTTATCAATTAGCATCAAAGCAATTTCTATCTACACAATTATCCATGATGATTTTTATTTTTGGAACGAGTGAAGTTGACTTTATTTTCATAGGAAGAATTAATTTCACTTCACAACGATAGGATTTATTAATGTATAGTTCAAGCACTTGATGAGGACACATTTATGTAACGCGAGCACTGGAAATGGCAGTCATGTGTTAGCTATATCATTATCATATTTGACCGTTTAATTTATCATCTGATATCAATGAAATTCTTTTAGTTGACGTTGCTCCTTAGATATTTATAAGCACACAATAACTAAGAATGACGATAAGTGAACTGCGACCAGTATTTTCATGCAAAATAAATTTTAGAGCTTGATAATTGCATTCAAGTGGGCAACTCAACATACCATTTGTCCATCTCGGATTGCATATACTTAGAGCATATTGATGAGTGAGAGAATTCAGTGGTGTACAAGAATTCACCAAAAATTCGAATGCTTGTTGTAGTAATACTTCCAAAAGGAGTTATTTTAGAATAATCTTTTTGTTTTTAATGAGATTTTCTCTGAACCAACAATTAACGAATTTTTTCGTTCATTTCTAAATCAATAATTCATTAACTCCTGAAGTAATGATACAAGTTCAATAAATTTTATATAATTTCGAAACTTCTAACATTTCTTCAAAACTTACTTGAAAAATTTAAACCTGTAGTTATTAAGTTTTAAGTTGTTGAAGATCGAGAAAAGGGCATGAGTACTAAAACAATTAAATGTGGGTTTTCTCATAAAATTGTCACTCTACAACCGAATTTCGGTTCGCTACTCGATGACGTGAGATTTTTTTTAATTCGTTCACCGATAAATAACAACATTACTATTATTATTTATTATTATTATTATATACACGATGTATGAATTGAGTTCTGTTAAATTGAATTATTCGATTCACACAATTACACATATCACCTTGTAAATATTCAATGTATTATGTGTAAATGAACTTGCACAATTTCAGCCTTAAAAAACAGCCATTGATTATCCAATTTTCAGCTTTTAGAATGCTCGACATGCTCAAATGATATCTATTAATAAAATTAAAAAATGAAATTACACAAGTTAGGCTCAACCCTGCCGAAATTTCTTTAAATATTCATGACCCGTTATATTTCTAAGGAAATACAACCATCTCCCTACACGAAAAAATGATATGGGAACTTGAAAACCTCCATTTAATGATTCTAAGTTTCAATTTCAGATCGTTAAAATATCAAAATGAAGATTTTCATTTTTATTTTTTTCAAGTCAGTGGACTTATAGTCTTTTTACTTTTTTCGTCACTTCTTAAATTTATTCCCGAGATATCCATCTTCTAGATCGTGCAATTCAAGTCTGAAAATCATAGTTTTTGTAAAAAAAAAAAAAACAGTCATAAAAAGGGCCTTTATTTTGTGTAATAGGTCACTCTATCAATAAATCATATGCCCGTGCAAAGCGCCCTGAGTCAATCCACCTGAAAGAAAAACTGTTTTTTAATATCATGAAATCATTTTGCGGATAGTGGCCAGGAGTATGCTAACATTTGATAGTTATATTGGTAAACCTGACGTTTGCAGATTCTACCAGTGTCAACTCCTAGCTCTGCTCGTCTCCCCGCCACTACTACTACTACTACTACTACTACTACTGCTACTACTACTACTACTACTACAGCCACCGTGAACAAAAAAATTATATCCATAAATATCGAAAAAAAATTCTAGCAATCAAAAAAATGAAAAACAAAAAATAGCCTGCCTGCCCACTAACCTCCCAACCAACTTCATCAGTCACCAACCAGAATCACCGAATAGGAGCCAACTGGTCCGTCCGTCACATTGACAGTCCGTTAGCGCTCGTCGTCAGTGAGCTCCGTTAGTCTTGACCATAAACTAGAGTTTTAAATGCCACTGATATCACTGATAACTACGTCGTTGCCTACCTACAATCTTCTAGGCCATCTAGGAGTTCATCGTACCCGTCTGACAAATCAGCCTCAGCGCGATTACCGATCAAATGATCTTCGATAAGATGATCAACGCGTCCGTCTCCCAACTTCTACTGCTACTACTCGTCTCAACCATCACAGTTTATATTAGCTGAACAATATGCGACTGCCACTCTTCTCTTCCATCGAGCAATGCCAATATGATCACCTACACAACCATCCCACCACCCAACCACCACCACCACCACCAACCACCACATGTTCACAGTTGTCTGGTATTTTCACCGATTTTCAAAAATTTTTATTATTTTATTATTCGTATTTATTGATTTTTTCGGAATTTACTGAGCTTGTGGGGTTCCACTTGAGGTAGTATGGATGTTCTTGCACGGAGAGATTGTTTTTAGTAAAAATGAACACTCCGTTTGGTAACCGTGTAGCATTTTTGATGCTCGGGAAAAATTACCCAACCGCATAGAAAAATTCATTACGTTTAATCAAAATTATGCACACGTCTCGATAACCCTTACTGAGAGGTAAACAAGTTTTACTGAGAAGTGGTGAAATTTTTCACGGAAAACTAAATAACTTTTATTAAACAGTCAACAAATTTTACTGGTTCGGTACAGTAATTCTCCCCGAGCGGCCCAAATATTACACGATTATAGAATGGAACGATCTTTTCTACTGAATTTTTTTCTTCTTGTATCATTTATAAGTACAATTATCTTGGAAAACAAAATGAACAAAACAGTATTTTGTAAATTTAAATAATCACAGAAAATTTTTTTTTTCATCACGCTGTGTCGGAATAGTATATTTCGTAACAAGTGAAAAAAAGTGGTTTTTGACTGGTGGGATTATATCACTCGCCTTCGGCTCGTGCTATAAATCTCCCACTCGCCAAAAAACATTTTTTTTCACTTGTTACGAAATATACTATCATCGCTCTGCAAACTGATAAAGCCCTAAATTATAATAATTTCTAAATTTTGAACTTCAGAATTTCAAAAGAATCTAGAAAAACGATTATAATTGAAAGGAAAAATGTTTCTTTCATGGAAAATCATTTAAAAAAACTCCAATTTATTTATAGATATATCAGTTACCATACTATCTTACTTATATCTTTTAATTTTCAGGTTTTATTTTTAATAATTTCAATTTTCAATGATTCTCATCAGCTCAGATAACTTCCATCAATCAAACAAACATTGAATTATTTTTTTTTAATACAGTATTTCCGATTTTAATTATTCCCTCATATTTTAATGTCACCATTTTCTTTATTTACTGTGAATAATAATGAATAATTGAAACCCTATAGTTGTTGGTTGGTTTCGATTTTCTGGTGAGATATTATCGACGAATAAAAATGTGCAGCTGATTTTTTACTATTACCCTTTAGGACGAAATAGGAACTAGTCCTAAATCGATTACCGCACTGTCTTCTTGTATAATCTATTCTAATTGAATCGTCATTGATCGTGTTTCTTATTTCACATTAGGCATTTAAAAAAATGAAGAGAGGAATGAAAAATCGAATATTGAGGAAGAGAAACACGATCAGGCAGTTCAAGAACAATGTCAGCATTCACTACGAATATCAGAAATAATAAACCCCATTCTTTTTGTTAACTTTTAGGTCACGCTCCCGTAGCCCACGCAGAAGATCCCTGACCCGCAGCCGGAGCCGAGACCGTCGCTCACGCTCCGACTCACGGGACAGACGGTACAGATATTAAACAAAAAACAAACAATTCCACTCAAGTTTTTGATTATTTTAACGGTATGATGATGTTTTATTTTTAATGATCTGAATTAATAGACTTTAACTTGATACAGTGAGAACTGGCGTTCTAGAGAGAATGGGAGGATTTCAAAAATTGTAATCCTCCAACAGTATCAGGACTGAAGAATTATTATAGATTGTTCTTACTTTAATATAACAAAAAAAAAAGTAATTGGTAGTTCTGCAATTTTTTTTTCAAGTCTGATTTCATCATTTTTTTACTATTAATTTTTTTTATTCATTCTTTTTTTTCCATTCCCGTAAGCTGAACGTATAAAAGTAGACAACTTGCTTTATTCTGTTCTCGATTTTAATTAAAAGTTAATCATTTGTAATTGAATTGCAGTTAAGTGGTGCGCCATACGGAAATCACAATGGGACTTAACATAATGAAGAAACTACAAAGGATTAAAGAACACAATTACCTTTGACTATGTATGGACTAGTTTCACATACATACTTCTGACAATTACCAATTAAACTATTAAATTAAATAATTTTTACACGTGAACTTTGTCCTCATTTTTTGCTAAAATGTATAAGACTATTGTACGTGAAAGCACGAAATAATCGATGAGGTAGAACAGATCTATGTTACCCATTTCTTTTTGCATTAGATTAAAACTATAGATTTCTAAGAATAAGTGTGAATAATATCCCGGGCAAATCCCGTTCCATTAAAATGAGTGAGTCGATATGATAATTGAACAAACCCTTCAGAATTTATGACATTAATAGCCAACAGTGTTTGACACATCGAGGGCAAGATTGAGTGAGGAGATGCAATATTCATGTTCTGTCTGTAATTCTTATTTTATACTGTAATAATTATCTTGAGATTTCGAATAAATCGGGTATATATCGTGATGAACATCTATAGCTTTTCTTTCGTTAACCATCATATGACAATCGGCTTGCATTTGCATTTCATAACTTCATTGTAGACCCTGCCTGCCTTCTCGGAATATTTTAGTTTCTAATTACTCATAAGAATAGATGAGTAATGAATGAGTTATTGGGTCATAACGAGAACTCAAGAAAATTCAATTGAAATGCAAAAATATGAGAATTCCACTTTTTGTGACCTGACTTCCATAATGTGGTTTTTGTTAATTAATTCTCACGAAACGGTCGTCACGAAACGGTCGCTCCAAGAAATAATCCCCCTAATTTTGTCCCTCTGGTCAAATATCTTATAATCTTCACATTAATTTTTATGTCTTGTCGCCTAGCCTTACCCTTACCCTTCTCCTCGATAAATAATAGAAGGCCAAAATTATTGTTAAACAAATTGGCATAAAATTGATTGGCAAAATGCTAGTAAATTGAATTTACAGTTTCAAGTTCAACCCCTCTTATTTAATTTTCCACACTTTTCTTTATTTTTTCTCTTTCAGGCCCTCCCTATCAATTAACAAAACCTGTTCTTTATTTCAATTTAGAATACCTAAATAAATCCCCGGTTACAGGCTCTAACGAGATATAAGTATTAAAAATAGATAACCAGTAATAATAATTATCGAAGATTTCCTTACTTTATTTTCAAATTAAAAAATCTATTGTCACAAAAAAACGACGAGGAAGAAATACCCTTGATTTTTCCTAACTTAATTCTTGTTTAAATTAATAAATAAAAATTGTTTAAACAAACGAAAAATTAAGCAATAGAATAAAGAGGTGGCACTTGAATTCCCAGTGCGCAGTTGCCAGGTTCAATGCGAAGGAAGAGACAGACGGAGAAAGGTAATGCTGGTGCGAGGGAACGCTTTACAATTGGCCACCATTTTGTCGCATTTCTACGTGTGCAGTGTATCGAGATAGACGTGATCCGCAAGTGTTCACTGTCACTTGCGTTTGTTGAGTAATCAATTCATTTGTTGTTTGATAAAGGTAAGTCCACTGGGTTATACTGCTCCATTTTTTTATAAACAAAGAACATTCAAACTCAGCTCAATTTTCGAATATCTGTAGTTATTTATTGTGAGAGCGAACTTATATTCGAATTAGTGACTAGCGTGGGCTATAATCGTACAATTATTCACGCCCTTTCTCTCCACTCTTCTTCTGAGTAAAAATCAATTACCTGGGGCTTTCAAAAATTATTTAATGAAAAATTTACATAAATTATTAGGAGTTTTCATTGGAATCCGTAGAACTTGGCAGTTTTCAGTCGAAGTGTCGAAATTTCAGTAAATCGATTTTGAATGTTTGTTGTTTTATCGGTAAGGGTATTTGTGCAGAGGTAAATTTTAATTGTACAAGTGTATTTAAAGTACACTTTGGGTTAACCTACATTGAAGCCAAATTTTTGTTTACTTTAAAAGTCCTTAAAAGGAAAAAGAATGCCTAGAGAATTTTCTGACAGTAAACATTAAGCCGGCAGTTTTTTAAAAGTAGATTTGAGATTTTTAAAGAATCAACTTCAAATATATTTTTAAAAACGCCAGCGAAAAAAAAGGTAATTTTATGGTTCTTGATATTGCCAAAAATTGAGCTGAGAATTTTTTACCCAATTTACTTTGCACCCACTCAAAGTATACTTTAAATACATTTAAAACTTACTTTTGTACGAATAGCCTCACATTACTTTATTCAGGCACTAAGTCACAATGTCACGCTATCGTGAGTGGGATTTGTCCTGCAAAGTTTACGTCGGCAATCTTGGAAGTAGTGCGAGTAAACACGAGATTGAGAATGCATTCAGTCAGTATGGACCACTGAGGAATGTGTGGGTTGCGAGGAACCCACCGGGTTTTGCATTCGTCGAGTTTGAGGATCCCAGGGATGCCGAGGACGCTGTTAGGGGACTTCACGGAAAGTAAGTGAGAATTTTAATAGTGACGAGAACAGAATTTCATGGTGATTGGTTGGATTATTGAGGATGGCGAATTATTTTGTATATACTTTATTAGAAGTCTGAAAGAAACACGTAAAGACAAAATTCACAGAAAAACATTACGCATTACATACATATCGAATAACCTTTGAGGTACTTTCTGGAGTGATTACAACAATTGACTCGCTGTTTCGGTGGATAGATCTTGTATAAACCCTTCTGCTCCATTTTCCCTTCGCCATCACAAAAGAAACGTCTCACATGAAGAGAATCATTGCCTAAAAGGAAACCTATACCTTGAAAGTTCATAAAAATGCGTGCAAATTTTCTCCATTCACTTTCCATTCTTTTCAATTAAAAAACGTCCCCAAAAAGATTAGAAAATTTGAGCCGGTCTATCTTCATAAAACCGCATTTCTCCTAATCGACAATCCATTTTCCTTTTTCAATTGCAATAATTGCACGTAGAAGGCCCAAACCTCCAATCTATCATAATGATGAACGATTCATTTTTTCATATTCAGACGTTGCTGTGGTACACGAGTGAGAGTGGAAATGTCCTCAGGTCGTAGTCGTCGAGGTGGTGGAGGTCGTCGTCCTGGCCCTAGATACTCAAGGTCAGTAAAACATAAAGATTCACTTTGTACTTGAAATTTCCAGCCAGCCGAGCGGCCGAATAAAACAGTTCGTAACTTCACCCAAGTAGGTGCACTTAAAATGTTTATGATTTACATTTAATTCAGAATGCACGGTTAAATTATTTAGCACTGATCTTAATGGACATTCTTTATACTACCGACAAACTAGAATAATACTCATGTAGATTGTAGTTATTAATATGAGTAGTTATTAATTGTGTGGTGAAGTGGTGACACAGAAGGATCCAGAGAGACGTGTCTCTTCCTTCTCAAAATTGATAAATATAAAAATAAACAGATGTTATTCCTGGCAACTCGTTTCAGATAATATTCATCCATAAATCGCAAAAATTGTGATTTTCCGCCTCGTTCATCGATAATAATTTCTGATAAGTTCTACAGATGAAATTCCCGGTATTCGAATCATTCCATTCCGTTGATTGTGAATTTCTTAATAGAATTTCCCTAGGTCTTGTTTGTAAGGAAATTAAATTTCAAGTTTTCAAATTCATCTAGAAGAAAATAACGGAATGCAGAAAAGTATGAACATAAATACAGTCTCTTGTAACTGGTGCATGGAATAACTTGCAATGAATGTTATCATTTTTTTTTTGACTGATTATATTTAAGTGTAATTTTGAAATTTTCAATTTTCTTCTACCGTTTAGTTAGAAAATTTGAAAAACTGATTATATCATATTCACCCCGTCGAGAAACTACAGCTGAGACTGCTGGTCTATGTCAAGGTAAAACCGATTTGTTTCATCACTTCATCACTGAATGAGCCCATCACCACAAAACTCCGAAAGTAATTTTTCCATTGCGACTCACCCTGTACTCACTCTCCATATTTCTTTGACAACTTTTCTAGGTCCAGGTCTCAAAGTCCTCGTAGGAGATCGGTGGGCCGATACTCCAGGTAAGCCCCTTGATAACCATTACCTCTAGGGAACCATTCACCAAGTTGCAGAACGCGGACCACCTAATACCCCTCCTTACCCTTTTTTTGCTTCTCTAGGTCAACATCGAGAAGTCCAAAGCGCTCGCCGCGAGACCGTCACTCCAGGTAAATGAAATTTATTGACTAGATTGCGCAGTAGATTTTTTTAACCTTTTGCAGGTGAACAGAGTTTTCTCTATTTAAGATTTAAGACTGTACATACTGACAATGCTTTGTAAATTTAATTTCGCATGCATTGATTAACATCGAGTGTACAGCTGTCAACGGTATATAAAGAATGTCTTGTGTTAATTGAATTAACTGAGCAATGGGCGGTTAAGCATAAGAGAACTCGAGTCTATGGTTAAAAACACAATGATTTGCATTTATCGTATTAGATGGAAGACGAAAGTAGTGTGTGTAAAATAATTATTATTCATTATTTTTAGTTATATTTTGAGTGAAAATGCAACAGAGAAGTGGTAGAACGAGATGATTGAATTTTGGTCATGTTAGGCTTGGGTTTATCCTAAATATTTCTCTGGTTCAATCACTTCACTACCGCAGTATAATTTCTTTCATTTATCCATCTATTCATATTGTGAATGACATTATTCTGTTCGCAAGTAAAGTAGAGAAGAGAGGGAAAGATAAAGTGTGAGAGAGAAAGCAGTCCAATTATTAAAACTAAAGTCAATCTGATTACAGTATTATTTCTCTTCACGCATCGAAGAATTTCATAGAACTCAGCAAATTCGATAGAAAATTCTGGTAATTTTTTATCAATTTGAAAATAATAAATGTTTTATTTAACATTGAATCATGTTTACAGCTTTTTTTTCAAATTTTCATCAACTGATTGTCTTTCTCTTTTCATTAAAAACATCCAGCAAAAAAAATCTCGAAATTCAATATCAGTATTATAAGTCGTCGTACAAAAAAAATACAACTCTATTGATCTCTTTTATCTAACATTATCCAATCAACGATTTCGGCCGCAAACCAATAGAGAGATTAATAGAATTTTCTATCGAATTCGTTAGGTCGTTCCACGGAAATTTTCAGCAAGTAATTTCATAATTAGAGTGGGCAGTCTAGGATAACTTAATAATTATGATAAAAAAAAAAGTTGCGAGTGATAATTCTTCAATACTTCAACAAAATAACAAGAGAATAAATATCATAATTTTGCGAGATAGTGGCAAGGAGTATGATAACGTATGATAGTTATATTGGTAAACCTGACGTTTGCAGATTCTACCAGTGTCAGCTCCTAGCTCTGCTCGTCTCCCCGCCACTACTACTACTACTACTACTACTACTGCTACTACTACTACTACTACTACAGCCACCGTGAACAAAAAAAAAATATAAATCCATAAATATCGAAAAAAAGTCTAGCAATCAAAACAGAAAAAAATAGCCTGCCTGCCCACTAACCTCCCAACCAAGTTCACCATCAAGTCACCAACCAGAATCACCACTAGGAGCCAAGTCGTCCGTCACATTGACAGCCCGTTGCTGTCCGTCGGTACCGTCAGTTGCCCTTCAAATATCTACTCCGTGCTATCAGCAATCTTCTAGGCCCATCTAGGAGTTCATCGTTACCCATCGATAAATCAGCCTCAACGCGAAAAATATGAAACTTGAAAAATTATAGCGAAAAAATAAAAAAACAAAATAAATAAACGAATCTTCGATAGTAAATATATCACGACGCGCTATCGTCTCCCAACTTCTACTACTGCTACTACCTCGTCAACCATCACAGTTTAACTTAGCTGAACCAATATGCGACCGCCACTTCTCTTCGATCGAGCAAAGCCAAAATGAATCACCTACACAACCATCCCACCACCCAACCAAGTACCACCACCACCACCACCACCACCACCAACCACCACCACCACATGTTCACAGTTGTCTGGTATTTTCATCGATTTTCAAATGTTTTTTATTATAATTTCTTAGTTTTTTTTTGTATTTATAATTTACTCCATGCGTTGAGTTCCTATTCGCTGATGATTTGATCGATTGATCTTATCAATGGGATGAGAAATTAAATTCATTAGATATTTAAACATTTTCTTGAAGATCATGAGCGAACGGAACTAATGCAGATTTTGATTATTATTAATAAATAATATCTGCATACTTATACGAATAAACTTTCTATGATTTCTTGAAGATATTGAGTTTGACAACGAATTCAATAGTAAAGGGGATCCGCTGCCATATTTCACGATTCTAAAGTTTAAAAAATCAACTATATTCAGAACAATTTATTTAAGAAGTAAATGTCTTAACATTGCTTTATAAAATAATTGATTACAACGATAAAACGACAATTACCAAAAATGTTGAATGAGCGGCATATCCCTTCCCTATTGATTCCATTAATTTAGTTTTCTTTTAAATTTATTCTGAGTTTTGTTCACTTTCTATTTTCATGATTTGTTGGTGAACTCTCAATACGTATTATTATGATCATTACTATTTCCAATAGTTATTAGATTACCCCAGAATACTAGGACTTTAGGATTTAGTCAATTTTGTTACAATTCAATGTGCCTTCGTGATGATTTCTTACATATTTGTGGCATTCATTTATTCGCTTTATTCTGTTGTCTCTTGTTTGGTGCTACTGAGTGGTCTGTCGTGGGATTTCAATCAACAGACGCATTGATTTTTCAGTTTTTCAATAAGCTACACTGTCCATAATAAGATACAACAGAAAATTCAAAATAATAATAATAACAACAATAATAATGATAACATTATTGTGGATTTTTGGAGACGGACTTAATACAACCTGTTGAAATTTTTAGGTCTCGGTCACGCAGTCCACGCAGAAGATCTCTGACTCGCAGCCGCAGCCGAGACCGCCGATCTCGCTCTGACTCACGTGATAGACGGTACAGATAATTCCCAAAAATCCACCAAAAAAAAAAGAATCCCTTCGAAATTTCCTTAGCCAAACTAACGATTAATCCAACAATTCAATTAACCCAGCATTTTTTCAAAATTAATTCCAGTTAGGTGACATCAAAGAAGATGATCTCGATGAATTCTAGGCGGAGTTAACATCTGATTAATATTGTTTAATTTGTATATAAACTGCTGTCACTATATTAACGAACAAAAGTGAAGATAAGAACAAAATTTATTGAGTTCAAGAGGAAGTAATGAGAATAATATTCGCTTCTGAATAGCTTTTTGTCATTTACACGCGATAAATTTAAAAATTAGTCGTTTCACTCGTGTGAATTTAATCGTGCATCACTTAATTTCACTGGATAGTTAAATTGCTTTGCGAGAGCAAACAATTTCGATGACAGATATTATATGAATAATTTTCCATGAGCTTAATTACGATTATTGAGATAACTGTAATGTTTGTACGAGTGAGAGGGCCATTCATCATTTGATTTAATAATGCTCAATTGATGATTTAGGTTGAATTTTGGGGAAATTGAGGAGGTAAATCATGTTCAGTCATACAGAACATTATTGTTTTATGTTCCATTAATTATTTTGTACTTTTTATCGATTTAAGATTGGAAATAAAGCTGTAACACATATGATTGTTGTTTTGGTATTTATAGAATTAATTTGATGGTTGTATTTGAAGGAGTTCCTTACTATGCTATACTGGTAAAAAATTTCACTAGTTGAGACAGTAAATTCAAAAAGTTTATTGTTAACCACTTTAAAAAAGTGTCCTATAATTTCAAGGATCTTGTGAAATCTAGTACATGCAGAAAATAAACTTTGGGCTTCGCCTTGGATCGTTATCTTGGAAATTATTTTACTGCGTACATTTCCATCAATCTTTACTGATAAATCCGAGGCATAATAATGAAGAAGGAATACCTCGATTGTCGAACGATATACGGAGCAGTAGCATAACAAATTGTAAGACAAATGCAGTACTCACGACTATTATTTTTTCCTTCTACGATCATTCTCCTCCAACAGATAATAAAGCTGGAATGAGTCTTCTGAAGAGTCGATAATTTCCTTGCATTATTGATGACAAAAACAATATTTTCAAGTTAACAATATAGTAAATTCTTGGATTGCGCTATTCCACGTGTAGATTATTAACAAAATATGATATTACGAAATTAAATTAACAAATTCAGCACGTGTTTAATTTTCTACAATCTAATTTTCATCTGCAATTGCCAAATATCCGTGGAACAAAAAATGTTACGACTATATTATATCATATAATAATAATAATTATAATATATTATTTCGGGTCAATCAGTTCGATCGTTTCTATAATACGCCATTCGTTTCAAAATACCCAGTTCCTTCCAAACAGAACAAAACTTGTCCATATGATCAATGGTTTAAGTTTTTTTTTGGCACAATAGTAACTTCAGTGACTGCTGTCTTAATCGATTGAAAACCAATAGACACCCCTGCTTACATAAAATTTCAGAGATATTTCAATTTTTACCTCAAGACCTTTCTTAGCCCTCTCATTTACGAGTAGCGTGACACATAAACATGTTTCCATTTCTACTCATTTACAGTCAATACTCACCTTAAGTGATCGATTTTCATGAAAATTTAAATTGTATTAAATTATGACAGATTTCCTGGAATTACTCTAAAAATATCAGTTTGAAAAGATATCAATACTTATTTCTTCGCTTCTGAATTCCTTTCTGCTTTTGAGCCCGAGCAAGTATGAGTAGGTAATAAAAATCTGAAACTATGAAGGCAATTATTGTATAGCGTGTGTCGCTTAAATCGTCAAAATTATGAGCAGTGATAGTAGTTTTTGAACCGAGTTGTGAAGATATGGAGGGCCTTCGGCTTGTATAAAAGCCGGGCATCCAACAGCAATCTTCATTCGATCAACTACAACTGTGTAATTTGTTGTAACGAGAAGAAGTTTGCGAGTCAATATGAAGAATCTGCATCTGATTGTTGCCCTGGTCTTCGTGATGTCTCTGGTGACTTGTGAGGGATTCGGTCTGGGTCTTGATTTGGGAGGTCTCTTGGGAGGTAAGAAACCACTATACTAGGTATTCATATGACCACTTTTTTTCTTCAATAATTAAATTATTTCTTTCCAGGACGTAGACGGGACGGTCGTAACGATTTTGAAGTGAATCTGCCAGGAGTAGGAGACCTGGTGGGAGGTGTAGTGGGAGGTGTATTGGACAAACTCCCCGTTCCACTCCCAATATAAAACCTTCAAATTCTGAAAATATATTCTTCTCCTAAAAAATATCGAAGATTAATCGAAGAACTTTAGACATTCTAGCCTTTTTACTGTTTTCGAAAATACCAACATTTATTGATAACAAAATGTGTAATATGCAATAAATCTGTATAAAGGCCCAATAAATGAAGGAATTAACTATCCATTAAACAATGAATGAACTATTTCGATAATTTGAGAAATTTTAACTTAACCGGTACAAAAATCATAAGACGAAATTTTACAATATCGACATTTTTTAGCAAGTTTGTGTTATGAATATCATATGATAGTTTGCAAAATTAATCTTATGGTATTTCGAGTTCGTCAATTTCTTCTATTAAATACATTAAAAATATCATTGAAAAATTAAAATAATATAATATTTTTCGAATGAAATTCTCAATGAACAACTGCTGATGACTCTTTCTCCATAAACCTTGATAATAAAAGTATTAGTAGTTTCTCCTAACAGCCCAAAAATGGGCAAAAGCAAAACTTTCTCGTTTGAATAATGTCTGAAAATTATGAATCATCATAATAGAATATTTGACATTGAAAAAACCGGTGGAAATGTTGACAAATTGTCAGTAATTTACTGAGCCTCTCAAAAGATGAAGTCATTACTACACATTCCATTTCAGGCATCGAACCTTATCTATTTTTCCTCAATTTTCCAGATGTTTGCGAGTCGATATCCACGAGTCGATGTTCCCTTTACATTGAAGCCTTGCTTCAATTTCCTACAATTGTAGGGGAAGTCGATAAATTTTCAATCATCATTTCCATTGTACACGAAATATGGTGGAGAATAACAAACGCCGGGTATTTCTCCGCGATTTTCTTCCTGTCGAGTGATAGAAAGGAGTAAGAAAAGTGACTGAATATATGGTTTTATAGTAAGAGAGAACGATTTTTAAAATAACCGGTGCTTCTGGTTTTCCCGTCAATTTTACGGATGTCCCAACACTTGGTGGGCTCTAGTCAGCTCCAATCAAACTTCATTGGTATAACTATTTGAATCACAAGAGTTAAGTGTCTTATTTTTACTACATCATTATTTACACATTTCATATTGTAGAGTACTTCATAATTTTATTAAAACGAATAACTCATCATGGCACAATAATAAAGTCACTTTGATACACATGCGATCATTCACATTTCCCCTTAAAAATTCTATATTGTGCTCATACACTTAAATTATGTCTGCAGCAGAATAAATAGAAGACTAATCGTGGAATGTGTGGTTTATACAAATATAAAGCGAGAAGTTTCATCATCTTTGCTAAGTAGGTACGAAAAAACACAGTCTTCAATGTTACGGTTAGAGATGTGAAATTACTGGTAATTTATTTTTGGGTAATTCTTCATACAAACAGTGCAATGTTTTAACGCCATTTGAATATTATAATCACATTACCGTAATATTTCCTTTCCGTAGGATCATAGTTTACGTCTGGATAGATGAACGCAGCGAATTGCCGTTCCTTTTAGTAATGGTGTAGCATATTCCACACTCGGAAAATATTACCCAGCCTCATAGTGAAAATGTGCTATCTTTAACAAAAATGATGCACCACGTCTGGACAATTTTTAGTGAGGGGTTAGCAAATTTTACTGACCAGCTGGCGAATTTTTCACGGAAAACTAGATAACTCCTATTAAGCAGTCAACAAAAATGATACATACGTCGAGAAAAC
>JAPYZM010002023.1:0-16323 GCA_030522845.1 Psyttalia concolor
GCCTTCGGCTCGTGATATAAACCTCCCACTCGCCAAAAACCATTTTTTTTCACTTGTTACGAAATATACTAGTTCGTAACTCATGAAAAAAGTGGTTTTCGACTCGTGGGAGTATACCACTGGCCAAAAACCATTTCTCTTGTTACTTCACTTGTTACGAAATATACTATTTCATCACGCTGTGTCGGAAAAGTAACTTCTCAGTCACTCTCCGCATCGCGTCGAGTGACTGAAAAGTTTCAACACTTGGAGATGAAAAATTATGTTCGTAACTGGTGAAAAAAGTCATTTCCGACTCGTGGGATTATATCACTCGCCTTCGGCTCGTGACATTAACCTCCCACTCGCCAAAAAAAATTTTTTTTTTCACTTGTTACGAAATATACTATTTCAGGTGTGTTTGAACGGAGCGTGAAAAAAAAGTAAATGTTGCGTGACAGTTTTATTACGGTTAAGTTTAGATTTAGAGTTTTTCTAGATGTTCGCGGAAGGACTGTATGAACAGTATGGGTATTTTTCATGAAGAATGAATGCCTTGAATCTGAAGAAGAAAGAATGTCCAAAATAAAGGAAAATGAGTGCGTTTGCCTGGAGAGATGAGTCAATCATTATCGGATGATTATTGTCGGCCGAGGGAGTGAAACTTTTCTAGCAATGTATTTTTAGTCTTTCTATTTAATCTGAAATATATGCCTCAATATTCCGTAAACATAAACGATACCCTGATTGCCAGAATCATTAGGGTCCTACAATCTTAATAAATTTTTCTCTAGAGAAAAATTCAATAAAAATTACGTGTCAGTTCCGTAATCTGCCAGCGAAAACGATATTCCGTAAAAATTACGGAATATCGTTTTGACTCGCAGATTACGGAACTCACACGTAATTTTTATTGAATTTTTCTCTCCGTGTAGCCTATCTCTAACTCGCGGGCACTTCGCGCTATGAATCGCCATGGCAAAATCGATGAACAGTAGAAGTGAAATTAACGTATTAACGTATTCACCCATTAATGCGCTTTTAGATGCAAGGATTTCGGTATAAGCCCTTAAAATATAAAACCCGGAATCAGTGATTTATTGATTTTAATGGCGAACGCATACGAGCGAGGGACAATAATTTTCGAAGCCTTCAAACTTATTCTATCCCAGATGCTGAAGCAAAAAAGCTATTGTTCTCCAATCATGAGAGTAATTGAAAAATGACCATCCATTTATCTTCAGTTTATCAATAGTTCACGACTAAATTCACCACTGAATGGAATAAACCGATTTGAAATCGCCAGAGTGTAAGCGCGAAATTACCGCTTTCATCAATCAATGAACATTTAAGTGAAAAGCATATTGTTCTAATGACTGAAACCGCCAAATCCTAAATCCTTGATCCATCGATCTTAGTGACGAATGCATTTATAACCCTCGGAAATTGATCGTCGGAGATAAATTCCGCGTTAAAATTAGGGAACTCTATGGTCGCCTAATAACTACAAAATCGAATATCAAAATTTCGTTCAGATGAAAAGTCTCTCTGAAAATATTCCTTCACGGAGAGAAATATGCAATAAAAATTACGAAAAAAGTCACGTAATCTGCCAGCGAAGTTGAAATTTCACAGAAAGTACGCAATTCCCACATTAAATTTTACATTCTGTTCCGTAAAAGTTACTCATCTGCTTGACACGTGAAAGCCTGGCGGAGATTTTCGGAAAGTCTCCGTAATTTTTGCGGAACGTTTCGTAATTTCTATTTTCTGAGCCGTAATAAGTCTTGAAATTTCTTGAAGATTTTACTTTTGGAGTTTAAGTTGCAAAAAAATTACGTGACTTTTTCGTACATTTTCAACGATGCAACAGACTCATTCTCTTCAATTCGTACAACAATTTATTAAAAGAATCTTAGCCTGCGGATTACGTGACTTGTTTCGTATTTTTTCTTAAACTTTTTTTCTCGGTATTGATTTTTCTATGGACATATACTTACAGATTGTTATAACCCGCAAAGCGCAAATTTTAAATCCTTTAGTCTTCGATTTTAATGGCGAATGCAGAGGAAGTAAGTTAATAATTTATAGCCCTCGGAAAATGATGGTCAGATATTCCTAGTAAAAATCGTGAAACTCACAGTTCGCTTGCTAATTACAAAATCGAATAGCAGAATTGAAAATGTTGGGTCATTTTAGTTAAAAAAAACTGAACCAATTTCCTGCGAATTTTCTACCCCTACATTGAGCTCTGGAATTGCGAAAGAGTTCTCTAATTTTTATTACATATTTTTCCCAGTGCCGGAAAGTCTCCACTATGGCGCTACTGGTGAGGTATTCCAAAGTATTGACAACTCGCATCGGCTACTGGTCAGCCAACATTTAATTAAATATCGGGCCGAGGTCATTCCTACAACAGTTCATCCCACTTTTAGCTGGGTATACGTGTACCTATGTACTTGTGTATGTAAACCATCTGCAGTGGGAATCCATACCGGAACGATAACAGTTGGAAATATCGAATGGATGAGTATCAAAACATGAAAACTTTTGTTAATGTATAATTCATCCTGGACTGAGAGGAATGGTCGCACCCCAAAAAGACCTGAATTGTATGATTTTGGCGGAAGCCATTGTTTCAACCGGTGGAACGGGAGGTGGGAATAGAAAACATGAGCGCGGATATTTCATTTGCACTCTAGTTTGTAGAGTCTCGATATCATCAATATTTATACGTTAACAGGACTTTCCTTTCACGCACCGTTACCCTCAGCAACTCTTGTCACGCCAAGCGCCTTCATGACTTAAACAGCAGCCATTATTTATCGATTCAGTGTTCAGTATAACCCCAGCACAGTAGCTTCAACCGGCTTTTTTTTCATGCTAAACATTTGTTGTAGATGGAAACAAGTGCTCATGCAGTGGTGGACAAAAAAAATTTTGACACTTCATTTCAGAGAATAGCAATTATCTGGAGAGTGGTACTCATGTCCATTCAATGATAAAATCGCCATCAAATTCCAGACTGCATTGAACATGAATACATGTACAATTTCAAATTCTTGAGGTACAAGAAGATAAACAATTTCTCACTTGTAATAAAAATATGAATATTCCCTACTAAATTATTCTGAATTTTTAATAAATTGCAAATTGTGGACTGTATTTGCCTGAATTAGTGAACTAAAATTTGCAGTTTTTCTTGAAATTCTAGAAGATCCAAATTATGATTGACACTGATTTAAAAAAGTTGGAAAATTTTGAATGATAGTATTTTAACAATGCATTGGCATGGCTTCTGGGCAATTTGTCTCTGATATTTCACTCCACCAGTCATTGGAATAATTTTCGAAGGGACGCTTGGATCCTTATAATGACGCAGAGGATCACCCAAAGAGGAGAGATGATATGGCGGTGGAATTTTCTCCCTATCTGCCTACGTCTATTCCCCTTCTCCTTTTCCTCCCAATTCGACCCAATTCCGGGGATCCTTTAAGCTCCAATGGATGTATATATTCACAATTTACCCGCAGCTCACCGTTCTCCCACATACATATATTCTTCATCCCTTTGATGTGCACTGAAACGTAGACATTTCGTACACACATCTGGACTTTTATGGAGACTTCATTTCACTCTAAATTCCAAACTCACTCTTCAGTTTTACGGAAACTGTCCTTCAATCCCTTCAATGCTCATTATTATCGGGGCCCTTCGCAGAATTTCACGCTGGAAATGTCGATTCGAGGGATAAAATAATTCACTAACATCACTCAAGAGTCAATTTTCCTAAGAGCATCCCTACTGAATTAACCAACTCTTGCCATTAACGATATTATACCTGCGTAGTCTTCAAATGGAATACTTCAGTGACTCCGGTCCAATTACATTTCAGCTTTTATCGGACTGACTTTCTGAAAATGGCTCATTCTCGAACCAATAGAGCCCCATCAAATATTCAATGACTTTCATTCTTTTGACAAAAAGTTTATATGACTTTTTTGTTCGAACAGTTCCTTTAATTATAGCTTCAATTTTTCGCGGGTGCCGTAATTGAAAATTGCAAAATTTATCAAAATAGGAAGAAAATGTTCAATTTCATTCCAATAATTCCATGAAACCCAGAGATTATTTAATTCTTGTAGTTTAAAATCAATATTTGCCAATTTAGCGAGTTCTAGTATTTATTATTTTAAGTCAATCTTGAAAAATGACTTTTCTGTTCAAATTGTTCCTTCTATTATAGTTTCCCTAAATTTTTTGGGGGGATTTCCCTAAACGCAAATTGACAATTCTATGCCAAAACGGAAGACAGTTGTAAATGAAAAGAAAAAAAAAACATCAAATTTCATCGAAAAAAATAATCGAAAAAGAGAAGTAATCTCGACCTCTCAATTAAATGTTTACCAATTTTAAAAATAAATAATTCATTACAAATCAAAATTTCGCCGAGAAATTCAAACTCCGAAAAAATTCTTGATATCAAATAAATTTTCAAATTTCCCCGATTAATTACCACCTGAAAATGCAATTCCATGTCACTCCCTGGAAAATTATTCGTGAATAGCCGATGAAATGCAAATTTCCTCAATTTAACAATGAACCAGTATTACATTAAACCCTTTCCACAATCAAATTATTCATCCCACAATAATCATCCATAAAAATGAACAATATCGTAAATTGAAATACAATTTTCCCTCCAACGTAATAACCCCCATACCACCTCATCTTTATTATTACCATGAGAATGTCAGGCTAAAAATGCCGAGAGTTCTTCCCGAGGTCACGTGAATTCTCGGCATACTCTGCTGAGTTAATATTGATTCAAAATCATGCATCGTTATATAATATATCGATAGTCGGGTGTGTGGTTAGTGGTCACTATTATTAAATCACCCAACTCCGATAGCAATGTGCGCTTGCCTCTCGGTGCCTCTTGCACGTTGCAAACTGCTCATGTGATCATAGTTATAATAACGCCGATGCAGTAATTAAACGGTGCACTTGGAAATGGTTAGGGGATGATGGGGTAGTTGAAATGGAGTGCATTAACGTCATTGGAATAGATAAATAAACTACAAACGACAGATTTTGTATTCATTCAAAGATGTCGATGAGAAAATGTCCGGAGTAGCGACAAAATCCCGGTAAATTAGTGCGAGGAATTGAGGGAATTCGTTATAGAGTAGTGTTGCGGTTCAATTGATCCAGGATTTCAATTAACTCAGGCGAATGTACAGAGACCCTAGCGGTGGGAGGACGAGGGGGGGGGGGTGAAAAAAAGTAAATGAGAAAAGAAGATGAAGCACTCGAGTGAAACGAAACAGGTGGCGAATGTGAAGAGGAGTCGATAGTTAGTGGTGGTTTTCAGTTTACAAAACCTCGGAGCTTGGTCACAACTCCCTTTCCACTGCTTTCCCCACCTCCCACCCCCCTCTCCCTCACCCGTCCACTCTTTTCTAATTCTCTCGGCAACTATTGACCGGTACCCACTCGTCGAAAAGTCTCTCCACTAATTGTTACCGACAGAGTTGAGTGTCTCGTCTCCACCGGCACAATTCGATCTTGTACACTCAAATAGAGAGAACTGTCCGTTGAATAGAAACTCAACGCAATCGTTAGTTTGTATGTTAACGTTGCGAGATCGTTACCTTGAAATACACTTGAGAAAATTTTTCAACGACTCGTTTGCCACTCGATTTGTCAATGGAAATAGCACCAGAGCAAACAAGTGACACCTGTTTTTTCCTTGTTTATCAGGTTAATTGGATCTCTTTGTAATTTTTGTCCCTTCCATTTGCTCTCCGAGTGTGAAATTCATAGCATCGGCACTTGAAATGTATATACGCGGGAGCTGACGAAAAAAAAAAACAGGAAATAAAAAAAATCTACACCCGAGGACGAATGAAAAGGCACGACCCCTGTAATTATCATAAAACTAGGTAGATCAACCTAAAACTACCACGGGGGTAATAGTGGACCGTAAAGTCTGGCATGTTGTAAACAGCAGGCTAGGGTTTTTCCACCAGGCGCCCCATCTCACTTCTATCCACTATCGTATATTTCCATTTACCGAAAAGAGAAGTTCGTAAACCTGTGGAGAACATCCAATGCTTTCAACGGAGAAGTTTATTTTATTTTATTTTTCTCTCCCTCTCCTACCAGAATGAAAATGATACTCCTATTGAGTCTCGGCCATTGCATCTCAATGGCTAGCCCACATGTATTATGATCCCTGAAATTTCTGTTGTCGGGCG
Organism: Psyttalia concolor; assembly: GCA_030522845.1. Taxonomy (NCBI): domain Eukaryota; kingdom Metazoa; phylum Arthropoda; class Insecta; order Hymenoptera; family Braconidae; genus Psyttalia; species Psyttalia concolor. The sequence goes on from JAPYZM010002023.1 coordinate 6,240, forward strand.
GATGTCACTGGCAGACTCTAATCGGATATTATCACGGGACATCGACAAAGGATGCCATTTGCGAAGACTCCCTCACGTGTTATATCAACTATCTACGAATTAATTCAAACAATTTGAATTTCAGGGAGTTCTGGAGATGTTTCAAACTGACTGAGCAGTTGTACAATGTAAAGTAGATTTCAACGGTGGTAAACTTCTAGGCACCATTGGAATGAATTATCATATTCTGGCTGACTGACGAATGACGCGAGGTATATATTATTAATGTGAAAATTTTATTGCTGAATATGTGCGCAAAATAATCACCGCAAGTGGTAAATGTCAAAGTGGTAAAGTGACTTTGGTCAGGCCTCCAGCCGCTCGACCACGCGATAAACCTCGAGTCATGGTAATTCATGGAAATTTCAGGGACATCTCCAGCCATTTATCCTGACCTGTCCCTCCCCTGCCTTTATCGCATCAGAGTATCCACGAATTTCCGGCTGCCAGCCAGAATGGACTGAAAAGATGGAAGGGAGGAAATCGATCGATGGGGATAACTCGGTGAATGTAATGTTACGGATGTGTTTTCCACCCTGAACTAGTCGACAGAATTCCAGTGGTTTCATGATTGAATTCCATTCAATTGGTTTAATTAATAAAAACGGAGATTTTTTCACTGCTTCAATTTTTCCCATTTTTTTTTCTGCCATCCAACAATGCAGAACTTTCAATGGTCTTTTTGAAATTGAAAAATTTTTCAGTTTTGTACGTTGAAAAATTCCGGGCAGTTTGAGCTCAAACTCTGCACCAATTTTGTCCATTAAAAAATTAATAAAGCTCCCATATCTACCGAGAAGAGAAACAATTGATTTTGGCATGTCAAAAGTATTTTCTAAAATTCCTCGTATTGAATTAATTGCTTTTAATTAGTGAAAACATTGAGTTTCCATCGAATTAATTTTATCCTTTGACTTTTTTTTTCACAGTGAATCACGTGCGCAGGGACTTTTCTGGGGACGAGTAGTGAAGCAATCACTTGAATCTCCTATGGAATTAATGGAAAAGCGGTTTATCGAGAGCCCTCGATTACTTTACGTTGAAAATCGAGAACCACCGGGGGAAGGCCGTATAAATGTACGTGGGAGTCATCTTCTTGCACTCACCTTTAACGGCATTCAGCTTGTTTCCAACCATCTGCTTCGCCACAAAAGCCGCCATTGTTGATACTGCGAGTCTCTCTCCGCTGTCTAGTTACTTTAATTCTGCGAACAAACAAGGGAATCATTAGTTATTCCCATGGCGAAGGGTATTGAAATGTTTGCGATGGATTGTCACAACAAATCCTATTTGACAGCGTTCTCTTCAATGCAATAGTAATTGGAGAAATTATTAATCCTTTCTTTCTCAATATGACTCACTATCTTATGCATCCGTACATCCGGAAAATAATGTATTCAATAGATGCAAAATAAAAGAATTTTCAGTTTGAAAAACCATTATTTGCAATTTTGTTTGTATGAAATAAATACTCTTATTTATAAACATTTAATTCAGATGAATTATTTTGTTGTCATAAATAAGTAATACAATTTGTTTACACAGAAGGAGATATTTTAAACTTTTTAAATTTTTTACAGCAATGGAACTGTTGATTTTTACATTCACCAGATGAAAACGTTAGTCAAATTGAGAAAAAAATACGATTACAGCTGTCATAGAGCTTTACAAAATTCATTATAGTTTTCAATGATCTTTTAATAATTTATGAAGAGTGTAGAGCTTCTTTAATAGAGAATTCCACGTAATTTGGTACTCAATATTCATAGCTCTTAGCGCGAAAAGGAGGTTAATCCGTCCGATAATTGGAATCCAAGGATGTAATCATTACTGATTGCTATTATATAATACCACAGAGTATCGAGATATTTACGATAAATTGTTAACAAATTTCATTCGGTGAGCGTCTCTTCTACATCAGTAATTAAATCAACCTTATCTTTCTTAACGCTACTCAACAGCTTATGCGTCCCCGCGCCGAACAATTAATTTCACCATCAATGAACTCATTAATTCCCTTAGTCTCCATGTTTCCGGAAATTACAATCTCATTTCTCTCTTCTAATGTGACCCAGCGGTAATTGAAAAAGGGACCGCTATATAAATCTTTTCTCGTGGTCATGATAAACGATGAGAGAAGTGAATACGAAGTTTCAGGTTTTCCCTGTGTATCCCGCCCCCCCCCTCTCCCTCCGCCACAGCTTTTTTCCTTGTACATTAGAGGATAAAAGTCAACAAACAAAACCATTGCGGAGACCCCGGGATTGAGTGTCAGAGGAGGTCGCGGCGCTCAACCCCGCAGAGGTGGGGAGATCGATAAGAAAACACTGGGGCAACGGGCGAGGGGGAGGAGGAGAATAACAGAGTGGGAGTCTGGATGAGTTTCGAAGCTCTGGCGCCGAGACGTCGTGGCGTCGTTTGATTTTCCAATAACGCGTGACAACATCTCTACATCCCTCTCTCTACCGACCTCTTAATGGATAAACCTCGACGTCAGTTGCACCCTTGAAAGCGTTTAATCATAATATTTTTGTTTTCATAGTTCCATGAAACGTGTTCGTCAATCCCCCCCGACCGGAAAAAATGGAGGGGGACTTTTTCGAAAGGCAGTTCCTGAAAGAAGTCTCAGTTATGGCCAAGTCATTCTGTATTCGATTGAATACAGCGAGAGATTTCGAGCTTTGGGGAGGAATGGGAGGACTAAAGAGGAAGGGAGGGAATTGCTCACAGAGAGAAATATATATTTCGGGTGTTATATTAATTTATTTAATTAAGTCGGTTGATTTTAAATGACCAAAAAATGATTTAAATTCGAGAGTTTGATATTAAGACTTGGGAATTACAAAATAACGATTTTTCTTGTGTGATGGGGGTTTAACTTTCATTTTTTATGCGTTAAAATTCATTGGAGATTCATGACAATTGGGGAAATAAACATTTCGCTATTAATATACCGCTGTGACTTGCTAATCACTAATAATTCCGCGAATAATAATCTCGATAATAGCTCGAGATCGTAATTTAAACGTAATAAGCGCGTCAACTTCAGGCAATAATATTCACGGTTTAAGAGTCCAGGCTCTTGTTTTATGAATAATACATTCGAAAAATAAATTATTCCTAAAATGAGAAAAGTTCGCCAGTATTTTGAATAAAAATTCACTTATCTCGTGTCAGTTTTCTGCGAAATATTCAACTGGGATTTTTTTTGTCATTGTCATTCCTCAGATGATAGTGGGAGTATTCTCGGCGGGTGGCTCGATATTGAGAGGGGTTAATATATTTGGATAGAGTATTTCCGCTCAATAATTAATTAAACGCGAAAATATCGAGTGAAATTTAAGACCTGTTTTCCATCAGTCACGTAACCAAAATTGGCTCGACTAATTACAGCTAAAATAATTTTTTCGACTTTGATAAACCCCAATATTGTGAGTATTCGGGGAAAATGCGGGACGAACATTGATAAACAATTTTTTTTAATTTTTTGATTAATGGACTTCAAATTTGGTTTTTAGCAGAAATCTACAATTTTTCTTTCCACTCAACAATTAGAAAATAGTATATTTCGTAACAAGTGAAAAAAAAAGATTTTTGGCGAGTGGGAGGTTTATATCACGAGCCGAAGGCGAGTGATATAATCCCACGAGGCAAAAACCACTTTTTTCACGTTTTACGAATAATATTTTTCATCTCAATGTATCGGGAAAGTTACTTTTCCGACACAGCGTGATGAAAATTAATTTAAGGATTTCCAGATCTTTCAAAATGCATTCACCGAATGCATGTATCACAAAATTAATCATGACAATGTGTTTTTGAATAAAAAAAGATATTTCTTTGGAAACTATTTAAATTAATTAATTTATTTGAATCGAATAAATCAGTTTTCTAGGCGCCCGGTAGCTACATTATTATTTTCTCCTTAACTCCCAGTATTACCCCGGAGTCTCTAAACCAACAACAATATCCATTACAAGTTTTAATTATTCTTATCCCAAGAAGTATCAATATTGACCCGCCAGAATACCCAGGGATTTTCATCTACCCCCATTACGGATTATAAAAAACTTCACGCTCATCCGGTTGGAGCTGCTTACTATGGAATATATTAACGATATTTAACCCCAATAATTCCTTCACTGCCATTATCGGAGCTCCCGTCGAAATAAAATTCTAACGATTTTGTTTTTAAACAGTTAAACAGTTGAAAAAGTGCGGTTGGAGCTGGTGATAGTGTTGTCAGGGTAGAACTACTCAGACTGAGATTGTAATAAAGAACATCTCGTGGGGACAGTTGACGAAATTGCCTACTTGTCCTGTTTCTCGCATATCGCGCCGGTTCCATTTCCAGTCTGTTAACTGCAATTTTTAGTTTCACTCTTATTTCTACTCTTCAAGTGTATCTCTCAAGTTGATTGGCCAGAATTGCCTGGAAGCCCGTACAGTTGCGAATAACTCGACCCTCGGATTTCATCGTCTATCAACTACAGTGGAAATTTTCCAGAAAAACGAGCAAAAGAGATCTACGACAAAAACCACAAAATTTTGTGAGAGAATGTAAGAGTGAGTTTTTAAACAATAGATAAAAATCGGTGGAGACACAATTTCAACCGCTATATATAGAGTCCAGTGGTTGCACGACTTGTGGAAAAGCAGGATGCAGTCCCGTGGGAGGCATCTCCCGGATAAGGGAAGAGAACAAAGGAAAAGAAGTGGAAGAGGAAAAAGTGAGTTTTTTTTCGGGAAAGGGAAAAAGAGAAGCCAGTAAGAATAGAAAACGTATTGTCGTATCTTCGAGGCTGCACTCTCTGGAGATTTTCTGGGATATTAACGATCTGGTATTAGAGAATTCTGCTGGGAGGTTCTGATCGCCCGCCAATTCATTCTTTCACTCATCGAGAAAGAAAAACTAAGAGCGAAAAACACTTTTTTTCAGACATTCTTTTTTTTTTATCGTTACCGGGGAAAAAGTATGGATTCTTTACTTCGCAAATGCTGAGCCGAACTAATTCATCCGACAAATTGTGCGAAACTGCTGGTTAATTAATATTCCCGAGTTTAGCCCACCCTCTTCCCTCCCCCCACAGTTCTCAGCTTCGAGTTCGAATCGCAGGAACAAAGCAAGCGATTCGACGTACTTCGGGTAAGAGTGGGAAAAAAAGTGGAGAAAAATTTGAGAGACCGACATAAAGAGAGAAATAAAAAAAAATGGGAGTTGGGTCGTGGAGCTTCATATTCTTTCCGTATAATTGCAAAAAGACAGACTTTTCATGGATTACCACCACCTGGGGTGGTCCCCGCGGGGGTTTTATGTTTTTATGCATGGAATACTGAATTACGCCGGGAGGAGGTAAGTTGTGACCCTGACTTGACTCTCAAACAGCACCCGCAGACCCTTGGGTACTATGATGGCAAACGCGTCAATCTGTTATTCCAAAAGTCTTGAAGACCTCTCTCAAACTTTCATTCATTGATCAGAATACTTTCAAAGCTCTTTCCTGAATATTCATCCGCTTAGGGTCGTTGGTCCGCAATTTAGCTGCTGATAAATTAATAGACCCTATCAATTTTCAAGCCAATAGAATTTTGGAGAGATAACAAATCCCGGAGCCCCAGGAATTGAACCCGGGACCTTTCACTGGAGGCTTCCACGTCAGGTACTCTTTCCAGTTGAGCTACCGGGAACTACGAACATTTTTCTATAGAAATTCATTAATCAACACCGCCTACCCCCCGTAGGCTTTAAATTGTAAAAGAACTCAGAATTTTCTATAGAAAAAAAATTGCATTCATCAAATAAAAACGATAATCATTGCTGTTATAATTCAATTAAAAAAAAATTGAAGTAGAGATAATTAGTTTGAATTTAATGAATCGCTCTTTCTATTAATAATTTCTATTCAAATCCAATAAACACTTGTGACGTCTGATTATAAAATTGGTGGTGAGTGGGATAAAATGAAGCCATTGCAATTATCGTTCGCTGGGAATCGTCTGAGTCAAATTGACTGACTCTTTTTCATATTTAAAATCCGAGTTTTAATATGAATGGAAAATTATTCAATTTCATTCTGTCAATTTCGAGTTATTGTCAATTGAAGACATTCCATTTCCTCCCATTCTCTCCTAGATAATTAAAAATTAATAGATTAATTTTCAACGAAAATATTATTGAAACGAATAACAAGAATTGAATGTGAGCTTTGCTCAATTCAACTGAAATCCGTTATTTCTCCAGGGATGTCAGTCTGTGAATGGATTGAACTATTTACTTTGGGTATCCTCCAGAAAGTTGTGAGTGTCTCGAGGAGGCGATCATCGCAAAGTTTAGTGAATACTCTGACGATGAATACGGAAAAGTGGCAATTGTCACTAGCCGATCCAACGGAATTGCCATTCGAAGTCACTGAGTCGAACATAATCCTCAAATTCGAGAGAATGACTGATGGGAAATCTCTCGGGCATGCATCGAGTAACGAGGTTAATATAGTTCTATTTGAGCGAGACCTAACCCTCCAGAGTTTTAAACAACCGCTCAAATATTCGGTCATTCTGGCTAGAATGGGGTTCTGGAGTGTGGCAAACTGCTGTGCGAATATTGTATATAGGTAACAGGGATAATATAACGGCCACGAGGAATATTGTGCAAGTTAGCTGTGTGCCAGACGAGGTCCAGTGTGGGCCGTGAGCTCAGAGCCAGGTGCAACACTCGTGCAAACTCGTGACTACCTCCAATCGATTTGCCAACTCAAATGGCTTTATTATCATCCCCACCTATTGCTCGTGTTATGCGTCTATAAAGTGCCCAGTTACTCTGACCAGTGCAATTTATTTTAACTTAATCCGTATCCACCGTGACATACCTTCTCCAATGCAAATGTCTGGTGCAAGAAGATTGATTAATCACGCAAAACCTAAACTAGACCTAAAATCGACAATTACCACTGATCCTAAAATGACAACTCGATAAACCATAACAAGAGCAGAAATTCGGAAAGCAATTTGGGGGAGCATTGAAGTCAAAACCCAAAAGATCAACTCGAGACGGACAATCCTATCGCGGATTACTCAGCAGTTCCAAGTTTGTCTGTGAGAACAAGACGGACCTGGTTTTCGCCAGATGAAGCTAGACGAAGATGTGTGGATTAAATTGGAGACACCATCTGTCACAACTTTGGAAATGAAACTGTTGGAAGCCATTGCCGAGCCAAAGACCCTCGCCCCCTTTGACGATCCAATTAAGGTGCCCTCATTAACTCACCATTGTCATCAATTGATATGCACACGCCCCCTGTACACTATCTGCTTTACCTCGGCAATGGTCTTGGTCAGAATAATAAGTGCTGAAGTTGCATTCAAGCTCTGGTTTATTAGGCCACCGGTGGTAGCTATACTACTGCTCAGAAGACGTATCGCTTCAGCTTGGCTGAACAACAGAGAGCAAACTTGCTCGGGGCTTCTACCAGTTTGCTTACTTCCTCACTCTCCTTAACGTACAGAAGATACGTTCATACAAACAAAGTACATACGAAGGTTACACATGCTTTGCTGTGTATACCCCATTCAAAATCCTCTCTGCGTTCTTAGCTCGGGAATGCACCGGAGCTGAGACCCAAGAAAGGTCAACTATGCCCGGCATGGGAGATCATTAAAGTCCTTACCCACTTCGGGTTAGTAACTGCGAGCTCGAAATAATATAAAGTGCGGTTTACAACGACGGGGCCCGATGGAGCAGAGTGTTAAGCTAATAATAGAGAAAATCAATAGGCTTGCTAGGTACTCCGAGTGAGTTTCTCAGCACATGTTAAAGTAAACCCTAGCGACGATCAGGTTATATATACGCGACGTTCAGGGCTCGGGGTGGAACAAGTGATGAGACTGAATTATTCAGTTCAAGGAACGACTTCTGGGGTGGGAAGAGCCGATTGATTTTAAAAAAATTCAGTGGTGAGGGACGTCGGGCGGCTTCTGTTCATGTGACAAGGGTGCTTCTGAGAAAATTATGGTTGTGTTGGGGCTGTTGTCGAAATTATACTTTATTAATTCAAGGGACGAGAATATATATTGCAGCATTTTCTTGATTTTTTTCATAAAATTTTGAATATTGAGTCTCATTTCAAGTCTACACCAGCAATTTCAACGAAAACTTGCTGACAGTGGTGAACTACCCGACAAATGTTGAAAGCACACGAAAACAAAGTGAATTGAAACGAAATAAAGAACTTCGAATGGAGTACCCAGCGCCAAATGCACTCAAACTCGAAAAGTATACCCTTTCGCTGATAGGAGGTATGAAATATGATATGAGTACACAATTGACATCCAAACGAGATGGTACACTCCATTATGTCAAGAGGTATATACATTATCTCTGAAAAATGATAAAAAAAAGTCTCTCGGGTGGTGAATTGTGACAGCAAAATAAATCTCTCCAATATGTTGATGAAGCTTTCCAACGAGGAATATTTTATGTCCTCTGCAGTCCATCATTTGCCGAGTACTTGTGAAAGTAGCGATCTGCGATACTCTCTTTCATCTATTTCCAACCTCACCGTCTTACATCTCGATAACGCAAGTATCGGGACACACGGTGAAAAGGTTTTTCTGTTCCTTCGACCGCCATCAACCCCGACATGGGCTATTTCTTTTTACCCGTGACTGTTGCTCTTGGGCTTGAGCTTTCCAGTCACGGAGAACTCCCAACCACCGTACAATTCGATTTAACGTTTAACGATCGATCGTTCGGAAAAGAAAATTAAACGACATTAAAGCATTTGAACTAGACTTCGGTATAAAAACTATTTAAGATGTGTAATGGATGGGATACTCTTTGTCGAAAAAAATCAAATAAATAGCGTTGTCCCTGAGATTTCTCAAGAATTCGGCTTTTTGAGCTGAAAATTTTATGTCATTAAGGAGATAAAAAACGTCCAGAAAAATTTTCGGTAAAGGGATACAATAGCACCCTCAAAATAATTATTTTGATTATTCCTACAATCTCCTTTGAAAACCCGATTTAATTCACCACTTAGTACCTAAACTAAGTATAATCCACAATAAAATCAAGTCGGACTCAGTTAGATGAAAAGTTATAGTGATGGAAAATGAGCACCTTTGTGCAGCATATGGTGTACCTTTTGGGGTTCAGTCCAGCCGCCTCTCCGTCGCGAACCCTGGATAATGCTAAGTGCTGGAGAGGTTTGCTATACCTTTCTCGCACGTTGATTTGTGTAATTTCATAATTTGCAAATTATTACTTTAGTTTTATACCTTCAGTCGAGACGGAGTGGGATAGGTTTCGTATACCCAAGCATAATGAATTTCAAATCTTTATGTCTTGATATGTTCAAATCTTTAAAAGGAACCAGTTTCCGACACTGAAAAAGTCATTTGCTACATCATACATACTAAATTACAACACCCACTTCAGTTCTCCCCCTTCAGTTCTCAAAGGAAACATAAATTTTTTGAGGGTGATAAAGTAGTACTTTACCAAATTTTCAGTATATTTTTTTAGTTTTTTGAGAAAGTATTAAGGCCCGGGTGTAACAGTTCGTAACCTCGAATTCGCCGTAACCAATGAGAAAAAAAAATTATTAAATCATAAGCAAACCGAATTTTCAGTCTACATGCATGATTTCTGCAGGTCGGAAACTGGGCCTGCTGACGATTTGATCATTACTATACGTCTTATCAGAGTCACCGATTTCGAGGTAATAAATTATTACACCCGGCCCTGCACCCTAGAGACATCTCCATTTTCACAGTGTCCTAATTAAAGGCATAAGAAAAAATTGGTCGGGGTTGTTGGTCGCTCGCTACGCTCGCTCCCATTGTTGTTGCGTTGAACTACTATCTTCCTGACTAATTCTCAATACAATTCGTAACGCGATTTTTTTCTTTTATTCGGCCCTTGACGAGTCTCGTAACGAACTTCCCGATTGACTGAAATATTAACCTAGAAATTTAAGGGGTGGGGGGAATTTACTCCCGTCCGAATGGGATGTAGACAAAGTCAATGCCTATCGATCGCGATCAAAAT